>APFE030558294.1:0-42115 GCA_000404065.3 Pinus taeda | reverse complement strand
ATGCCGAAACATAGATCTGTAGTCCCGCAGCCTTGCATCCAGCAGTCCCTTATTCCCATGATATCGCAACCCTAGAATACCAGAAAATCAACGATCAAAGAGCCCAAAGGACCATTCTTAAGGAATCGCGGGGGCCAAATTTGGCTGATAACGCAAAATAGTCGAGAATTTAGGCTTTAGTGTTAAAGCACTAGGAGGAGCCAATTTTAGTTAACAAAGGAATTCACGAAAAAACCAAGGTTGGATGGGCCCTTTCCTCTCTCCTACAAGGGGCCACCTGGCAGAGTCCTATTGGTCCTACGAATCCATGGGGTAGCTGACGTTAGCATGATGTGGTACTATGGAGATGACGTGGCAATACGGAGGACACATGTCACACAGAATTGACATTTTCAGGGTGCTAAGGGGGCACTTCTAGGTGACACGTGTCACCACTCATAAGGTGACATGTGATAGTGATGATGTCATCCATTGCAATCACATATTGGTGATCACACAACTCAAGTCCCTCCTCCACCGTAGTCCCTCCAGGCTTGCGATTGTGAGTCACGAGGGATCCTCTCAGATGCGATATTTCATGTGTTCTATCTTATAAGTATTTCGCATTCGGAAAAGTTGGCCACTACTATAAAGGGAGGTAAAGGGTCCCCCTCTCCCGTATTACAATTATGATGCCTTCGGTGGTCTCAACCCCACAAATCAATGATTGAAGGGGTTAAGAGGAAATATCAATAACCAACATTGAAAATCACTGAAGTGTAGGATTTCATATAACAAAGGAAAAGGCCCCGGCAAAAAGTCTAATGGCCCTAGCACCCGAGGACTAAGCACCTAGGTCATAGCCCCTAGTTAGATGGAGTAAAAGGGGCTAAATCATTAGGGGCTATGGGGGATCGAAACTCACATTTTTTGTGAGGTTTTAGTGATAAAGGCAAACACCAGAAAGTCCTCTATATTACACCATGAATGCATCACTAGGCATCTCAAGGCATCGATAGTGCTTTGCAGAGATTTAAAGGCTCGATGGGTTGGAACCTAAGGCATTTAATATGGGAGATGGGGCATTCAAACCCAGCATGGGCTGATCTAGAAACGCCCGTTGTGACACAAAACCAAGGTCTACGCTAACAGAAGTAAATAGGGACTTAGTGGCCCATGAGGACTTAATTACCCAGCATGGTGCCCCTATACAGAAGAAAGACAAAGTACCACCCTGGGATCCTTTGTTTTAGTACCACAGCATGAAACTAATAGCACCCATTGCAAGCTTTAAAGGATGAATGGTTCAGGAAGTTAAGGCGAAAGTGATAGTGACCATCTGAGTAGCTAGAGGTACGCATGATGACAGAGACACGACCTGACCAGAGGTTTTCATGGGAATGGTAGAAGGACCTCTTCCTCCATCATCTTCTAGTTTTCCTTTTATTTCTATGATTGCTATTTATTTCCAAGGGGGGATCAAATCCTGATTGTAACCATTCTAAAAAACATAGCCTGACACGCCTAGACAGCTAGTCTATGAGACAGCTGGAGCTCAAGCGAAGATAATTTGTAAACTTTAATAAAAGCTCCCCCTCTTGTTATA
Organism: Pinus taeda; assembly: GCA_000404065.3. Taxonomy (NCBI): domain Eukaryota; kingdom Viridiplantae; phylum Streptophyta; class Pinopsida; order Pinales; family Pinaceae; genus Pinus; species Pinus taeda. The sequence goes on along the minus strand of APFE030558294.1, from coordinate 40,530 downwards.
AATAGTGGGAAGAAACACTTAGAAAAGGTTCCGGAAATTCATACCCGCAGGGTCTCAATTTTGCGATGCCAATTTTGGTTCTATTTTCTTGCTCATGGGGAGACTAGACTGATATTGTGCTTAATGTTATGGACTAGTTATTGGGACCGTCCTAGTATTAATGAAACAATCCTGGTGATTCCAATCATGATCAATATGCAGTATGTTTTCCCTTCTGTAATCTCATTTCATTTGTGTTTTCCCTTCTCTGAAATAGTGTAATGAAGCTGTTGATTTCTCTCTGGTTCATGGATTTATCTAGGATACTAAATAGAGAACAATACCTTCATTATATTACATATTTACTTGTGTTATTCAATAGCCTATAATACCTATAGTAATTGTAGATTTATTTGTGTTATTGGACTAATCTACAGCACCTGTGTGAACCGAGATTTACTCATGTTGTTTGGTGCTAATGATACCTATGTTATATATGGCATGAAACCTTAATTATCACATCGTTGTTTCTACCATTTCACCTCCTTCCTCTTACATATTTCTGTTGGAACATTGTTGCTAAGGATTCTGTTTGTCTACAGCCCTACACATATATTTCCCTCCTTCCTCTCCTCCTCTCCACCATTACTACTACTTCAATATTAAGTTGTATCATTGTTGTGTGCCAACCACCAGAGCAAGGCATTTCTCTTTGAGGTTTCTCCGATATACTCCCCCACATTTGGATCCATGTATTGGCTTGAGTTTACCTTAATGAAGGCCTATTGAACCAAGCCCATTTTATTATCTTTTTATTACGTGACAATTGGAGTGCTGCAAAAACCCCTCACAGGCAATCTTCCATGCACTCCTCTATTTAAGATGTCCTAAGCACTAGTCTACAATCAACCAAGAGGCTATCTCTAGGAGGCTTTCTAGGTCCACTGAAGCACTCGTGCTGAAAGTGTCGTCTAAAGCCACAACACCTCCAACAAATGGGAACTCATTACTATTTAGCCCATAATCTCAACTCTAAGTTCAACATAGCTTATTCTCCAAAGAAAGGTAAAAGCTCATTCATCAACCTATGCAGTTCATCCCTAATAAAGAGCTCTAAATGTCTATCAAGGAGAAATGCCATGATATTTTTGAACAAAGATAATTATGGAATTTGTGAAGTGATATTTTTTCCTTAGATGCAGATGTTTCGGTCTCCTTCCAAATTGGCAGAATATATTTCTTGGCCAAATAATTTTGGCCCATTGATCTTGAGATGAAAGAGGTGAAATCTGACTTGACACTTGTGCTCAAAATTTGAACTTCAAACCCTTGGTGTTCAATCGGTTATATGGAGATGAGTCGACCCTTGGACTTCTATAGACCTATAATTACCAAACTATGATGCCAACATCTTCTGTAATGAATAAAATAGCAATGTTGAAGTCAATGATTCATAGGATGGAGATTCATTGCAATAACTAGGGTGGCACTCGAAGTCCACCGAAATCATCTATTGAGTTTTGATTGAAACTGTTGAACTCAATTGAGCTCCTTTCAGTTGTTAATGAGATAAATTGAATAGAATGAATTTAAATTGATCCCATCCTCCTTTTATAATTCTCCATTGAGCATTCCTCTAGCTTCTAGATCCTCCCTATTTTCCTATTATTTTACTAGTGGGGCATGTTTTCCACTAGGATACTTTTCCCGTTGTTTTGAACAAAATAGTAATTTGCCTCCTCCATAAAATATTAATTTTCTATCATTCTCCAATAAAATAATAATTTTCCTTTTTTGTCACTATTCTCCAAAACAATAATTTATCCCCTTCTCTTACAAAGTTCATAATTCCCCTTTTTAATATTATCCAATAATTTTCAAAATTCTTAAGTGATTTTTGCATGTACAAAATGGGAACATCACTAGGTTCATGCCTACATAAGTCAACTAATTAAAAGAAGTTTTGTAGTTTTCTCCTAGATGGGTTTCAGCATATATCATATGTTCAATTCTCTCATGTGATTGATGCCTTATTGTGATTGGATTATTAAATTTATGTGAAATTGTATTATACTATCTCACTTCCACTCTTAGTACAATTTTGAATCCAACAGGAAATGTTGGTCCTCTTCTTATATTTGAAGGAATATAAAAATCAATTCAATTCATTTCAATCATTTTCAACCAATGGAACCAATGGACTATTCAAGTAAGTAAGAATATATACAAAGTAAGTTTAGCTTCCTTAAGTGAATTCCAACCTTTATTTTCAAACTTTTTGTAACAACCCCGTGTTAAAATTCCATGTAATAAATTTAATAAAGGAAAAATAAGACCAAGGTCATGGGACATGTATTCCAAGATGGATGTTGGGAAAAAACATAGTGACAGTGATCATTTGTGATTAATGGCTATGGAAATTGGCAAAGGTAATAGCAAATACTTTGGAAATTAAAGAGGCATTATTTGGCATTTTATTTATGAAAATTGTAGGTTTTAACCTTGTATAGAAATTACCTGCAAACAAATTCTTAAAAACAGAAAATATACAATGGTGAGAAACACAAAACAAATACACAGATAGTTTCCCCTAGATCTCAAAACTGGGACTAACAGATTGAGTTTTCATTATATTCCTTTCAATTTTACAATACATATATACATGTTGAAGCATTCATAAACCCCAATCCATTAACCATGGATTAAAATATAAATGTAGTTCCCTTGACCGAATCTACAAAATACCATGGGCAGAAAACCATCATGTGTAAAAACCATGCACAAAAGCATAGGTAGGTCCACCCAATGCAACGAAGGGATGCATGTTCACCCCCCCTCTAACATCCAACTTTGAGCATGGCGCTAGTCATGGAAATAATATAACACACTCCCAACAAAAATAATGGAAAGTAGGAGAAAAGGAAGGTGAAAGTTCACATATTTGGATGAGAAGGAAATTGAAGAAAATAGAGGTCTCATTAATAAAAAGGCTTATGAGGATCAATTCATGGTTTTTTTTTCAGTTTTAGCTTGGATCTCTCTCTCTCTCTCTATTCTCTCTCTTTCATACTTTTGCACACTTACATTTTTCTTGGAGAATTCTTGGAGCACTTAGGATTTGAATCAAGAAGGAAAGGGGAAAGAAGGAAAGCACAAGGGAACAATGGGATCAGTAGCTACAATGGGTTTTCTTTGCAAGTATCAAGTTGCATGTATGAGTTCCTTGCTAGTTTTGACATGCATGGAATATGCATGTGGTTATTTGGTTATGATTTTTCATTGGCATGGAGGATTTCCTAGATTGACAATGGTTTTTCCTAGCCTTGTCATTTCCTAGATTTCCATGGTGTTGTGGGTTTTACCTTCCTTTTTTTTTTCTTTTTCTTTTTTTCTGATTGGTTCTCATGTTCCTTATGGTTGTGGGTTGAGTTACTAGTTCTTGGAAGCCTTGGTTGGAGAAACACTTTAGAATCCCTGTAACAGCTTGGGTTGAGTTACTAGTCCAAGAAGACTTGGTTGGAAAAACAATTTAGAGCCCTTGGTGGGTCGAGTTACTAGTCTTGGAGCCTTAGTTGGAAAAATTCTCTAGAAGCTTGGTGGTAGTTATGGGTTGAGTTACTATTCCTAGAGCCAGGTTGGAACAAATGCTTTGGAGCTCTGAACAGGGTAGAGACCGATATGGTGATGTTTAGTGATGCCCGACCATGAGGTGGAATCACTAGTTGAGGATTGAGGTGGTATGGTCTTTGGAAGCCCTAGTCTGGTTTTGCTTGATTTGTTTCATGAGATCCCACATTTGGAATATGGCACAGGGATGATTGGTTGAAAGAGAGGTTTGGCTCAAACTAATCTATAGTCAGGTGGTACATTGAAGTCCCTAACTTGGTTTGATTTTTCATATGTTAATATGAGATATTTTCCTCTTGTATTTTATGGGTAAATGTACTTGTTATTATGTGGTTTCAATGGTTGTTCTATCATCGTTACTATTTTGGTTATATGTTGGTTATAAGCATGGTTTATGATAGCCTTGAGTTATGGATCTCATCATGTTTTGGTTAGTAAGTGAAATGTTAATGAATGAATGACCTAATAGATGTTTTTATAGTTATTATGAGAAGGCATCAAACCTTCTTGATGATTCTTAGATAAGTATGAGATCCCTATGCTTAAAGATGTTTTTATGACCTATACATTACATGTTGATGATGTGTTTGACATAATTCATGTCATGGTTAGGATGATTCAAGTCAGTTCCTTGTTCAAGTTTTGCATTAGAGGCCTTGTCTTCTTGTTATTTATCATTTTTGAGAATTTCATCAAGTTTTGGGCAGAGACCCGAGTCCTAGCCTTGAAAGAGTGGCTAAGCTTTCGGGGTCACTGGCACATAACTTCTTGAAAAATATTGTGGTCGCATGGATTCCTTGTTGTGGACGTGACTAGAAGGTTATAGTCACATGTATGGATTTTCATGGAACGATTAGGGGTATTTTTGAGTTAAAAATCAAGTTAACTCAGAGGTTGAGCACCTAGAGTGGCTAATTAGCCCTTGGGGGTCCTATAGCTCCTAACAAAGGTTAGTTTGGTTTTGGATTTTGATTCCACTTCCTTAAGTATACTTTGGGAGTTGAATCATGTCATAGTAACTCTTTGTCACATATTTACCCTAATGGACCGGGTAACTTGGGTAAATGTGGGAGGAGGGTGTTACAGATTGGTATCAGAGCATTGTTCAACACTTGGACTAGATGGGTGAAATTTGGTTGTCGTGCATGCATGAAGTTTGTATATATGCTTGTTATATATGCATGATAACTGGATAATGATGGAGACAATGTTGATATATTGTTATAATTATGATTATACATGTATCATTCTAATCTGATTGATCTTGCAGATGAGATATCCTCCCCTGAACTTCATTGGGGTATATTGATTATGTTTATTTTTGGTTTAGTTAACATGGCATAATTGTAGGAAGAAGAAGATCAAATAGGACAAGAAAAATGGTGGACTTCATTTCACGTTATTCTCCCTATAGATCAAACGAGTAGCATGGTGATGAGTACTCCCCTCACATGATAGACACTTTGAGAAGTTCCAAGGAAAATATAAGAAGTCGCAAGATGATAATGACATAATCATTTAGGCACATGAGAAACAATTAGAGGTCAATGTAGTTTTTCTTCAGAGTTTGTCAGACTTGAAGATACATGGATAGCCACAGGTCAGCTATGAATAGGAGGACAAAACTAAATGGAAGTAGGTCTCATGGTGGGCACGAGTTAGATAGGGATGACATAGTTAGAGATGGCAGGTTCTTAGATACACTGGATGGGAGAGGTGATGGATATGGGTTCTACTCTAGTTCTGGTTAAGACATGTATCATGGTCATCATCGCTATCATCCTTACAAGAGGAGTGAGAGGGGATACTTTTCGGATGAGTTCAAGAAGGAAAATCCACCTACATTCGATGGAGATTTGAAGAAACTGAAAGATGCAGAAAGATGGTTACTTTGAAGGAAGAAGGCTTGGATTGAGCTTTCCCTTGGAATCATTGGGAACCATGGGGGATTGAGTCATGGTTCCTATTGAAAATCTTGTGCTTTCGGTGTTCTTTGATTTGTTTGTGCTTGATTTGAAATTTTTATAATGTTTGGTGCATGGGCATGCCACTTTGTTTTCGGTGTTGTATTGTTGTTGGTTTTCCATGGTTGTCTTATATTTTTCCTTTTTTTCTTTCCTTTTATGTTTTAAGGGTCTTGGGAATTGGTTTGGGAAAGAAGAAGGTTAATGGATATTAGGAAGAGCTGAATGAAACCCAATAGGTAATGTAAGACCTGGATGAAGCTCAGTGCATGAGTAAAGAGAAGCATAAAAAAGATAATGGCAGGTTACATATTACAGATACAGGTATAGGTATGCTACTAGTTATAGGTTAGTGCAGTTGGCTATAAGTACTAAGAAAATATTTCATCATTAGGTAAGAGATTTTAAATTTGAGATGAACGATATGCCTACGTCAATGCATCTAAATATACTTCTATTGGGATCATATAGTATGCTATTGGGTATGGATTGGTTATATCCTCACGGGACTAAGGTGGATCATTATGAGAAGTCTATTGATGCTTGGATGACAATGGAGAATATAGGATATTGTAGGGTAAGAAGAAGACAATGTCAGTTATAATGGTTACAACTATGTTGGAAAAGTGTATTCGTAGGAAAGAGTGTGTCTTATTTGCAGTTCATATTTCCAGTGATAAAGGTAAGGATGTTGAGGATGTTGAAGTCTTAAAGAGGCATCCAGTTTTGTAGTAGTTTCAAGATGTATTCCCAGCAAAGATTTCAAAGTTTCCACCTCACATGGAAGTGGAATTTTCTATTGAGTTGGTACTAGGGGATGATAAAGGAAAGAATGTGACAACTAGTTGTGTTGGTTGGGTCCATGGGGATGAATGGGTAGTGGGAGGACAATCATGAGAAAGGTAATAGGAAAGGTAAAGTAAATGGGCTTAACATATCAGATGCCTTGGCTAAGTTGAGAATTGTTTTTTCAATGGTGTGCATGTTATGCATAGATAAAGGGGGGTTCTCTTAACCTTGACCTTATGATATCTGGTAATTATGATCATGATTATGATGATGTATATATATGTATACATGTATGTATGTATGTCATATCATCAAAGGTCATCATTATTTTATGCTAGTGTTTACATGTATATATATGTATGTATGTCGTTGTTTGATAGGGTCGTCAAGGATGATTCCTGTGGAGGAATGATTAATTATATAGGGGAATGACATGAAGAGGTGCCTGGTTTATGAGGAATCAAGTGGGAAGAGTAGCCCTGACAGATCTATGAGGTTAGTATCATGTGGATATGAATTGATGCTATGTATCTATACTATGTCTATATTTATGTTATGGACATGCTATGTTGAGGGATACATCAATTGAATGAAAGTAGTGATTTATGACATGATGAGACAAACATGAATAGTGGAAAGACAATAGAAGCAAGGTTTCTTGGTAGAGACAGTGTGGTTTCTAGATTTGCAGTAATACTATTGTGTATATGTTGTACATGTCGTACATTTTGTACCTATGATGTTGTGTATATGTGGTAATGTGTATATATAGTGTTGTGTACATGTTGTTTATGCAGTGTTGTGTACAAATGGTGTTGTGCACATATTGGTTATGTAGTGTTGTGTATAAGTGGTGTTGTGTGCATGTTGGATATGCAATCTTGTGTATATATGGTGTTGTGTGCATGTTGGACATGCGGTATTGTGTATATATGGCATGGTGTGCATGTTGTACATATGGTGCTATGTACATGTCGTGGTATGTTCATGATTGTACATGTGGTGATATGTTCATGTGGTGTTGTGTACATGTTGTACATGGGGTGCCATGTGCAGGTGGTGGTATGTACATGTTGTGCATGTGGTACTATGTACATGGGTGTTGTGTGCACATTGTACATGTGGTGTTTTGTACATGTGGTTTTGTGTACACATTGTGCAGGTGGTGTTGTTTACAAGTTGTGCAGGTGGTGTTGTGTACATGTGGTGTTGTGTACATGTAGTGTTGTGTACACGTTGTGTAGGTGGTGTTGTGTACATGTGGTGTCATGCACACATTGTATAGTTGATGTTGTGTAGATGTGGTATTTTTTACATGTCATACATGTTGTGTTTTTTATATGTGTTATTTTATTATGGGTAGTGTGTAGTCATTGTATCGCGACATGTGTATTTGTTTTGTTGTACTATGTGTATGTATATGCATCGTGTTGTACACTGGGTGTAGGAGTATGTATTGTGTTTTGGTGCACATCGGGTGGAGGTGTATGTATTATGTTGTACACTAGGTGTAAGTTTATGTGTTGTGTGGAACACCGTGTGTGGGTGTATGCGTGTGATATACATTGTATGTATCTATACATGATTGAAGCGAAGAGTAGGTACTGGGTCCTTTCCAGGTTTGGAAACCGATCCGATGTGTGTATGGAAAGGGAAAAGAACAAAGATAGAAGCAAAGAACCATTTAAAGGACAAGTATCATTATTTTATTTTAGTTTTTAACTATGCATGTGATCTATGACTATGATTTATGATGGTTACATGTGATATATGATTTCGATTTATGATGTTTGAGTTTTGAGCTAATCGGATGTGATATGTTTATACATGATGATTTGATCAAACAACTAGTTTGACTTGTTGTGATAGGAAGTGAACAAAATTGCAAGTATACCTTATTAATGGGCCACTAATGAGGTATTATTTGAGTTTATTTCAATTTGTTTCGAATCTAATGGAAATTATGTGTTTCGTATAGGAAAGCATGAAAATACCTAGTTTGGGTGGTTGGAATTAGCTGTCAAATAATTAGCAGTAGCAATAGAAGGAATTGGAATGTGCAACAATATGATGGTAAAACACTTCAGGAGCAGGGCCTTTGTGGTACATTGGTACCCAATAGTGTCCATTGATTTCCATGAGCATGTTATGACCAATGTGATGGTTTTGAGGCATGAATATGCCTTGGTTTTTGGACCTTATGATGCGAAGAAGCCTTGCCAAGGGAGGGGTTGCCCGAGGCACTGTGTAGCAAAGAAGGGAATTACCGTGGAACTTGGAAGGTGTGTGACTTCACAGAAGGGGGTGACCAGATTTCTTGAGGGACTGTGTAGCAGAGAAGGGAAGGTTAGGGAATACATTAATTTTGGTCATTAGTATTTCAAGATGGAGTCAGAATCACATTGGGAGTGTGCCCTGGAACAATGAGTTTGTAAATGTTCACTGAGAGAACAAGTGGCATAGGATTGTAACGCTGGACCTTGGATGCAAGTTTGACTTTGGCAGTGGATTATGTACTTCCTAGGAAGGAGGTGAATTCTAGTATTACTTGAGAGTGGAGGTGTGAGCCTCTATATTTCCTTATTAATGGATGCAGGCATCATATCCTTTTATTTGTTGGTTCAATATATGTGCATATGTGTATATGTGCATATTATTATAAATACTATATCGAATTGTGATTATAAAGCTCCATAGGCAATCTAGTTATTTGCTAGCTGAAGAAAATGTGCATGAGTATATGTGGTTTCTATTGTAAATATCATAATGCGTTGTGTTATAAAGCTCCAGTAAATGGTATGATTGTCATGTTTTCAACAATGGACATTGTAAATATTGCAACAAGCTTATTTATAAATCTATGGGCAGTATGTTTTGTTTTCAACGGTCTTGTTGGTTATAGGTGTCATTGAACACCAAGGAAGGTGTTCCCCTAAGGAGGAGGGGTTTGTAATAGCCCCAAGTTAAAATTCCATGTAATAAAGTTAATAAAGGAAAAATAAGACCAAGGTCACGGGACATGTATTCCAAGCTGGATGTTGGGAAAAAACATAATGACGAGAATCGTTTGTGATTAATTAATGGCTATGGAAATTGACAAAGGAAACATAAAAGGGTTTGGAAAGGCAAGAGGAATTATTTCGAATTTTATTTATGAAAATATTGGAAAAAGTGGGAGAAAAGGAAGGTGAGAGGTCACATAGTTTCATGAGAAGGAAATTGAAGGAAAATAAAATAAATTGAAGAAAATAGAGGCCTTGTTAGTAAAAGGCTTTTGAAGATCAGTTCATGGCTTTTTTCAGTTTTACCTTGGTGCTCTCTCTATTATATCTCTCTCTCTCTCATACCCTTACACACTTAGAGTTTTCTTGGAGAATTCCTGGAGCACTTGGGAGTCGAAGAAAAAATGAAAAGGGAAAGAAGGAAAGCATAAGGGAACAATGGGATCAAAAACTATAGTGTGTTTGATTTGCAAGTACCGAGTTTCACATATTAGTTCCTTACTAGTTTTGACAAGCATGGCATATGCATGTGGTTATTTTGTTATGATATGTCAATGGCATGGAGGATTGCCTAGATTAATAGTGATTTTTCCTAGCCTTGCCATTTCATAGATAACCATGGTGGTGTGGGTTTTACCTTTTGTTTTTTCTATTGCTGCTCATGTTGCTTATGGTTGCGGGTTGAGTTACTAGTTCCTAGAAGCCTTGGTTGGACAAATGCTCTGGAAGCCCTGTAACAACTTGGGTTCAGTTACAAATCTTGGAATCCTTGGTTGGAAAAACACTATGAAGCCCTTGGTGGGTTTAGTTACTAGTCCTTGAGCCTTGGTTGGAAAAATGCTTTGGAATCCTGGTAGCAACTATGGGTTGCTTTACTAGTTCTAGAGTCAGTCTAGAAAAGACTCTCTTGAGGCCTGGAAAGCTTGGGTAGTGACCAATATGGTGATGGTTATTGATGTCCATCCATGAGGTGGAATCACTGGATGAGGGTTGAGGTTTTATGGCATCTAGAAGCCCTAGTTTGGTTTTTGTTGATTTGTTTCATGAGATCCCACATTCATGCTTGGAATATGACGCATCGGTGATTAGCTAAAAGAGAGGTTTGGTTCATCCCAATTTATGGTTAGGTGTTATGTGGAAGTCCTTGACTTGGTTTGATTTTGCATATGTTAATATGAGATCTTTTCCTCTCGTATTTAATGGGTAAATGTACTTGTTATTATGTGGTTTTAATGGTTTTTCTATCATTGTTACTATTATGTTTATATATTAGTTATAGGCATGGTTTATGACAAACTTGAGTTATGGCTCTCATAATGTTTTCGTTAGTAAATGAAATGTTAATTAATGAATGACTTGATAGATGTTTTTGCAGCTATTATGCGAAGGCATCAAACTTTCTTGCGATAATCAGATAAGTATGAGATCCCTATGTTAAAATATGTTTTTATGATGTGTTTGACAGAATTATTGTCATGCTTAGGATGATTTAGGTTAGTTCCTTGTTCAAGTCTTGCATTAGAGGCCTTCTATTATTGTTTTTTATCATTTCTGAGAATTTCATCAAGTTCTAGGCAGAGGCCTGAGTCCTAGCCCTGAAACGTGGCTCAAATTTAGGGGTCGCTGGCACAGAACTGCCTGAAAAATAATGGAGTCACATGGATTCCTTATTGTGGGAGTGACTATAAGGTTACATTCACATGGAGGTCTTGTCATGGGAGTGACTAGGGTCTAGTTTAGTTAAAATGCAAGTTAATTCAGGGGTTGGGCACCTGGAGTGGTTGGTTAACCCCTGGGGGTCCTGTAGCTCCTCAAGAAGGTTAGTTTCATTTTGGCTTATCGATTCCACTTCCTTCACTATACTTTGGGAGTTAGATCATATCATAATAACTCTTTGTCACATATTTATGCTTGTGCATCAGTTAACTTGGGTAAATGTGGGAGGAGGGTGTTACAGTTTTTAAACAATGTAAAGATAAATTTTACTAATGAATTAGTCTCCAGTCCTAATGTGGATGACAAATCAAGTCTTTACTAAAGTTTCTTAGAATTTTCTAGAGATAAAAAGGTACAAATAGGTTGTAATCCTCCTCTATAAATTGAGAGATCACTCTCCTCCCAATCATTGCAAATTGTTTGAGATAATTATGCCAAAATGTAACTATATTCATAATGCTTTTGTGTCAACTATTGGAGCCTATTTTTCTTGGTTATTCTTTTCAATCTTCAAAGACATTATTCTAATCATTTAAGACCACCACAATACTTCTATATTGGTCCATTGGTGGGAAATTTTCCCACTTGGAAGGAGACATCAAGGGTTTTTTTCTATCAAAATCTCTTATTTATTCTTTCAAGGTTTATAGAACGCTATTTGGAGGGCTTTTTCTGTGAACAATTATGTGATTTTATCATAGTAATATTGTTGCAAGGATTGTTAAGACCATATGCCTAAGGCTTTGTGAAGAAATGTTGCCTCTAACCCCCATCAAGCTCTAGTTTAATTTATGAATTATTTTAAGTGCATATCATTAACATTTGGAAGTCATTTTAACTTCCCAAAGTATTAAAAATGGTTTCATCATGATTGGGGGATTTTCTAGTTTTGACCCTAAGGGTATTAGTGCTCTTTACTATGCAAGTTTGGTTTAGATTACTATATCTTCTTAATTTTTGTATTTTTGTTATTGCTAGATGGAAATTCCACTTTTAATCTATTTCCTAAGAAAAATCACTCAACGATATTTCATCCTTGTGTGTTTATACACTTCCATGTTGCTTCCAAGGCACTCTAAATATGGGATTTTATGTGTTTTCTATCATTTTTCAATTCTCAAAGTGTAGGAAAATGGAAAGCTTGTACAAAGTCACTCTTAAACATCAAAAATTATCATTTATCATGGTATATAAGTGGGTTTTAAAGTGCTAGTTTATATTTATGTGATACTTATTCACATATTATATTTAGCACTTGTTTAGTTAACTCTTGACCTTCATCATACACAAGTGTTTCTAGGATATACTATTTTAACTTGGTAAAGTGTGTGTAGATTGGGCTTCCCCATGTGGATTTCTAATATTTAGCCTAAAGTGATAGGATATAATGTTTGGGTGTCAATTTAAGTATCTCATATGTTCTTACCCCCTAGCACCTTGATTGTAACCTTGCCAAGGTTACTAATCTAGGTGGTGTCAAGGCCCATTGCTTGCATGTTTAAATTTTCCTAAGCCATATATAAGGCTCATTTTAACCCTAAAACACATAATTAATCCTTATATATTTAGTGATTATAATTATATTTTTTTTGTAGGATAGAACCTCTCATTGTCCCATTTCATTATAATTGTACCCTTTGTCTCCTATAAATATCCTAATGAGACTTAATCTCATGATCATCAGATATTTGTTAGGTATGTGTTATGTCATTTGAAAACTAACCCCTTGCATTATTTATATGCACATGGGGTTTCATGAGGGGAAGTAGCCTCCCTTCATGGGGTTGGGGTCTTTGCCTTGAAAAAATATTTTGCTCAGTTTTTTTGTGTATATTTTTTGTCGTTTTTGATACATAGTTTTTTGTTTTAGGAGTTTTTGGGTCCATGGTTTTGTAGAGCTGCTAAAATGAACTACAATTTTATTTTAATCCAACGATGGATGTTTGGGCAGATACATATTATGTATTAACATTGTAAAAGTAATATATTGAAAATTCTTGTTTATGTTTTCTTATTTTGGGTTTCTGAGGATAAAAATTATATATTAATGTGTAGTTGTTATTGTATCTTTTCTATTTTATTCAAGGATTTGTTTATAGAAATTAACTATACATGGTTAAAACTTACAAACTCTTCTTATACATTGTATTTATTTTAAAAGAAGGTTACCTCTTAAAGTAGACTGTAATTATTGGTTTCTTATCATTTCTAAGACACCAAATTCATAACATTTGGTATTTAAGCATATGAACCTAGGTTTTTGTTGCTTCAAATAGGTCGTCTTGGTGTCTTCACTATAATTTTTTTTTTCTTTTCTATGAAATTTTACATGGTGAAACTTTGAGTATATTAGTGAGAGATTGAAGAAAACCTCTACTTAGAAGTTTTTATTTTTATTAACTATACTTTTTGAGCTATATTATGTGGAATTTAGGGTTTTTGATTGGTCCTGTAGTCTATTTCAAAACTAGACATCTTGACGTTTTCAATATAATTGCTTTTCTAAGTTGTTTCAGAGTGTAAAATTTTGAAAGGGTTTTGAAGGCATCACGAAGTAAATTTGTTACAAATTTCATATGTTTATTTGTAATAATTTCCAAGATATACCTTGTGGAATTCAGAGTTTGTGAATGATCTTGAAATACATTTCAAACAAGTGATCATAGAATTTTTGCTATAATTGTTTTCTAGGGAACTTCAAATTGTGAAAATTTCAGAGATATGAGAAGCCATAACAAATTTCCTTAGGTAAAACTCTCAAAATCATATTTGAATAATTGGACAAATGGCACATTATACAAGTTTTATCTTAGGAAGAGTCCAAGAATTAACAAGTTTTAGGAAAGTTACCATAACTTTCACTTGGCACATTAAATCTCCTTCAGACTCATGGAATCACAAAGAATACATATCAAAGTATTACATGCCAAAATTCCATATTCATAAGGATAAAATCTTAGAAATATATAAAAAGGCCAGTCATTTCGATATTCTCTCAATTAAGGTTTTAAATATATGTAACTTGCAAGTGATAAATTTAATTAGAAGATCTATTTTTTTGGGTGACTAAAAGTGTGATAAAGAGGAGTACTATCATTATTCCTCCAAAGAAATATAATGCTCCAATTAATTCTCCTGAAATTTCATCTGGGACTCATGAAAAAAGTGAAGACATAGAATTTAGGTTTTCCAAATTAGAGAATAAAATTAATGAAATGGATGGTATTATGTTGAAATGGTGGATTTGTTAGGATACAGAGAAAAAATTAAAAGATGAATAGTGGATGAAATGGTAAAGAAGATGAATGAAAATAAGGAATATATTTGAAAATCCGCCATGAAAGAAAAAAAAAAAAATTTGCAAACTAGTCTATTAAAGGATCTCCATAAAATGGATATGGCGATCCAAAGAAATCATGAACATAAAGAGAAGCATGGTGTTGAGACTCAATCACTTATGGGGAGTATTTTTTTCATAGATGGAGAACAAAACTATTGAATAACATAACCATACTCATGATTTTTCAATCGAATATCCACATCAGCAGGTATTAAAACTAGCATCAAGGAACTACAACATTCTGAAAATTGATATGAGGAAGTTTGATGGTAGTAACCATATTTATGGAGTAATAGTTTGATATACACAGAGTGGTATCCTTACAAAAGGTAAGTAGCCACGTTTTTAGAACAAGATCAACATGTAAGTTTTCAATAGTTTTTTCAAAAAAAAATCATTGTATCTTGGTCCATTTTTACAAAGGAATTGATAACACATTATTGGGATATTAAGATCAAGACATTCTTTAGTCAATTGGTAAATATTTGATAAAAAGGTATAGTTACAAAACACATCTAACAATTCCAAAAGTTGAGCCTTAGGGAAAAAAACATTTTAAAGGATAAATTGTTACACTTATTTATGGAATCTTTAAAGGAAATAATCCAAAATTATTTGTGTATCTTTGAACCTATTTAATCTCTAGAGCATACTTTTAGTCTAGCAAGGAAACTTTAAAGTAAAAATATGGTTACTAGAAAATTGGTCACTAATAGCTATAGAGAAATTCATGCTCACTCTCCTAAAGGGACAATGTTGACACCTAGAAATATTGACTAAAGAAGAGAAAAGAGACTATGTTTCAACTTATAGTAAAGAAACTTGTTCAGTATAGAATGAAAAGATCAAAAAGTGGAACTATCACAAGATCTAGGGATAGAAGCAACTACTCTATCAATATATTATCATGCATTAGCTAGCATCAGTACTCCACAAACTCTCAAGATAGAAGGATATGTCAAATAGAAAAAGATAAACATTGACTGATTTGCGCAGTACCCATAATTCATAAATTACAAACTAAGGAGACTTCTTAATCTCTTTTATATCCACCACCTAAATTTCAAGTAATAATTATAGATGAAGGTACCATAAATTGTTCGTGGAAGTGCCACAATATTAAGCTGAATATGAGGGAGTATTTATTAGATAGTCACATGATTTCAATCCAAATAGGTGTTGTTGATGTTTTATTAGGTTTCTAATGTTACAATCATTGGGAACAATGGATCTTTTCATATGTTCTTATTTATAAGGAAATGAAAATGAGTGTAGCGGTATCCAAGGGAAACCATGCAAAGTGATAAGCTCTAAGAGCATGAAAAAATTATTGAGAAAGAGACATCGTGGTGTAATTGTGCAATTGTGTTGTGTTGTAGTGGCTACAACCACCCCCCAAAATGTTGCCTTAGCTTCGTTTTGGAGCCTCCCTACCAACCATCCTTAGCATCATGTCTTACACTGTCCAAGTACATAGGCTTCAGCTGAGTTTCAGTAGCCTGCCAACCTGTGTTAGTCAACTTGTTTGCCTCCCACCCAGAGGCTGACATTCCAGACTTAGTCATTTTCTAGCTGAGGTGCTCACCTAGAAAATTGTACAATTCTGAAGGGGAACTAGCCTTCCCTCCAAAAACTTCACAATTTACCTAGGCTACCTGCTAGGCTCCATAAATGCACAATCTAGTCAGGCATTCTTCCCTCTGGAAAATGAGAAATTCAACCCAACACTAGGCTTTAGCTCAACAATTGCGCAATTCTGACTGATAGTCAGGGCATCAATCAAGGAATTTCACAATGCATGAGGGATAGCCAGACTTCATCAACCCAGAAACTGTGCAAATGTCATCCACAGGCTTGCAAGTTGTTGCATGTGCTGTTAGGTTGACCGGTTCCCTCCAGGACTAAGCAATCTTTACTTGCATGCATTGGTTTCTTATCCCAAAAAAGCAAAAAAAGCATAAAGAGCCTAAATTTTAGGGATCCATTTTTAGCAGCTGGAGGTTACATGCAAGAACCATTTTAGAAACCTCCTTCCAAGTGTCAATTTTTCCTAGATTTGTGGCATGCACGTCATAACCTTGATATTATCAAAACTCATCTATTTGACGCTGTAGAGCTCATTCCTCACATCAATCTTGGAGCTCTAACATCCCACATCACATCTAGGAGTCTTCGGCACATTCAACTCAGCTTTTTCTAAGTAATTCTGCTTTTCATGTCTTTTGCTACTTTTATGTCCCTTTTTTTATTTTTCTTTGTGGAAGTGTTGTTTGCTTGGTTTCAATGCATGCTTTCTGTCATTTTGATGCATGTTAGCTTGTAGAAGAATTTTTTCATTTTTCATTGCATCTCACTGTTTTTGCATGCATGATACTCTTTATGTGCTCACGGTCACCATTACAGCGACTCGCTTCACACACATGCTTGTTTTCCCATTTTCTGAATCATGCACTCACTATTTGCATGCATGATCATTCACTCTTGCTTGCACCCAGCTTCGCCATGCATTCAAACTTCTCATGTTTTCAGTCACCCATCAGTAGGTCTGGGCTACCTTGGCCTGAACCTTGCCTTACTCGACTAGAAATGCGCATTTATGGAAGTGAAGGGTCTACCTTCCCTCTAGAAACTATGCAAATTTGGCCCAACGCTTGCCTCCAGGCTTGCATTGTGAAATTATAGGAGGTAGTGCCTTGCTGGCCCCAGAAACTGCACAATGCAGTTTGCTAGTTTGCATGTCATTCCTGACTCGAATTGTGCATCACACAGTTTCATTCCTCAGAAGGCCAGGCTAGACTATACATTGCGTAGTTCCAGTAATCAATCAAGCTCCTGACAACCCGAACTATGCCTTACATAGTTTTGGCAATCAGTCTCCTAGCCTCCGAGTGAAAATTGTGCAATCTTCATAGTTAGTCACACAAGTATGTTGCTTGTCAGTCCTCACATTTGTGTTGTTTTTTAAATAATAAATTTCTTTCCATGAGTGTTTCTATGTCTCTAGGTATCACATGTGTTCATATGCCTATCAGAAGTATAGGTACAATAGCCTCCAAGAAAGTAGGGTCAAAGGACACCGTTGAGAATGCAATTGGAGATGTAGTTGAGCAAGTGTCTATGAGTTTCCCTATCTATGAAGACACCAAGTTGTTCATAGACAAGGTGATCCAAATGGAAAATGGCATTAACCCATGGTATTCATCCACCCATGGTATTCATTCACCCATGGTATTTTCCCATCATATTGTGACATCCACCCATGGTATTCATTCACCCATGGAATTGACCCATGGTATTGTAACCGTAAAAGACTATAAGTAATAAGTCACATTTTGTAAAAGGACAGATTGTCCACCACAATGTAAATTTTACAGTTATTCTCTGTTTTAATAAAAAGTTTCTTTGTGGTTTTGTTTATTAGGCGTTCTTCTCTTTTTCTTCTGGCATTTCAATTTTTTAGATCTTGGGAGCCTCCTTTTGTGACTGATCATGGCGTTAACCACCAGTCTCAACTCTTGTGGGCACGAGACTTCTAACTGGCCACTTCTCCACAAAATCGACCTAGAATTCAGCCACACATACCATACGCTCTTGGAGGGTCAACAAGTTCCAAATTTTCACCTCCAGGATGCTCTGTTATGCCACCTTGGACACCTTTGTGTTCCTTCAAGTGAGTGTGCGAAAATTATTTGGAAAGCGCACTACAATCAGGCTTCTGGGCATTTTGGGGTCGAGAAAACAGTGGTAGTTTTGCAAAAGTATTTCTATTGGCTGAATCTTTGATAGGATGTGGTGAGGTACATCAGATCCAACACTGCCTATGCCATTGCCAAACTGACCATCAAGAAGCAAGGTCTCTATACTCCGCTGCCTACCCCTAATCGACCTTGGGCATCCATCTCCATGGATTACATGTCAGGTCTCCCCTCTACTGAGCATGGAAACGACTGTGTTTTTGTGTTCATCGACAGATTCTTGAAGATGGCAATTATGGTGGCTTGAAAGAAGAGTATCACAACAAAAGCCATTGCTAAACTCTTCTTTGAACGAGTGTGGGTACACTTTGGGATCCCACAATCTATCATCTCAGAGCCAGGTTACAACTCCATGGGAATGAGGGTTTGATGCATATTCTAGTTTGAAAGTTTTGCAGCAATATTTAACAAACTCCATGCATGTGCTATGACCTCCACATAGCAATTTCTTGGGCCAAGTGGGAAGACTTTTTCTCCTTTCATTTTTTTGCAGGAATTTTTTGGGTGGCGAGTTTGCAAATCAAATCTGAAAATTTTGGTGCAAAATTTACAAAAATAAATAACATATCTGGATTCCTTGCAAAAAATTACCCAAATTCAAAAACAAATTCATCTGAATCAGAGTCTTCATGAGGGAAATATTGCTTATTTAAAATTAGCTATGTTGCAGAAACTTTTCTGACTATAATGCGTGGACAGTGGCTCTCCTATCATTTTTGCAATTTTTGTGCAAAATTTTAGAAAAATGATTGTAGATTTGAGCTACTCTCAAAAAATAAACCAATTAAAAAAATAAAATTGGACGAAATGGAGTTCGGATGAGGGAGATATCATTGATTTAAAATCATTTATTTTTTTCAGAACTTTTGTGACGACGAGACAGTTGTAATGTAAATCTGAGTTTTGAGAGTGTCCATGTAGGGATTTTGAACACATGGGAAGATGCAGAATGACCATTCTATTTCCAAAAATAGGTTATAATAAATATTCCCAATTATATTTATTGAGTTATGCCCATTTTAAATCTGGAGCAACATTCAGAGCGGGTTCCCTTTGGAGATTTGCCCTCCCACCCCACTTTAGTAGGCACCTGCTTCACATTCATCAATTTCAGCGTAGTAGCATCTGGCTTTGGTTCTTTAAAGATGTGCCCTCCCACCCCGGGCTATGTAGGCACCTGCTACTTCATCAACAATCAGCATCATGGTTATGGTTCAACCACACAAAATCCTTGTCATCGAAGTCCATTTGCTAGGCCACAAAATGTTAGTATCATAGTTGGTCACAAGAATTACAGGGTATCTCTATCCTCAGATCTTCATTTTTCATAGTTATTGGTCATCCAAAAACTCACACTTCATCAAATTCCATTTGCTAGGTTTCACATTGTTAGTATCATAGTTGGTCACAAACATTACAAGGTATCTCTATCCTCGGATCCTCGTTTGTCATGGTTATGGGTCATCCACAAACCCACACTTTATCGAAGACCATTTTCTAGGCCACACACCATCAATATCATAGTTGGTCACAACCATTACAGAATATCTCTATCCTTGGCTCTTCGTTCATCACAGTTATGGATTAACCACACAAAACCCTTCTCTTCAGTGGCTCTTCATATTCAACAAGGCTTCGCAGGAGGGAACTTCACACATTGGGGACCATTGCTTCTTAAGGAGGGAGGGATGATCCAAAAGGAAAATGGCATCAACCCATGGTATTCATCCACCCATGGTATTCATTCACCCATGGTATTTTCCCATGGTATTTTGACATCCACCCATGGAATTTACTTGATGTATTGTAAACGAAAAATACTATAAGTAATAAGTCGCACTTTGTAAAATATCAGATTGTCCACCACAATGTAGATTTTACAGTTATTCTCCATTTTAATAAAAAAATTCTTTGTGGTTTTGTTTATTGGGCGTTCTCCTCTTTTTCTTCTAGCAATTCAAATTTTCAAATCTTGGAAGCCTCTCCCCAAGATCTGGATCACAAGTGGATTTGCTGTGAACTTGCAACTTCGCTCTGCCTCTTCTACCCTCTGTTGTTGTTGATGGTGTTCCTCTCTGTGATGTTGCTACCATTTCATCTTGATATCCTTGTGATCCAAATGAAAAATGGAAAATACCATGGGTGAATGAATACCATGGGTGGATGAATACCATGGGTTGATTCCATTTTCCATTCAGATCACAAGGATATCAAGTTGAAATGATAGCGGCATCATAGAGGGAAGCACCATCAGCAGCAATAGAGGGTAGAAGACCTACGCATGACCAAGGCAAGATGAAGGTTGTTGACACGCAGAGGCGGAGTAAAGGTGCAAATTCAAATCAGATCCACTTGTGATGAAAGCAGCTTTGGAGATTGAGGCTAAGAGGTGAAAGCACGAAAAGAGGATTGCGAAAATGCAAAGAGAGAAACAGAGGTTGGAGGAAACAGAGAAGGAGTTGCAAGCGTTGAAGTGACAACTCAAAGAAGAACAGGGGCTACGCAGAGGAGAGAAGGAAGTGCAGCAGGGAGCAGGTACATCAGGAGGCACAACATGCACAAACTGATGAAACTGCACCCATACAAGTTATAGACCCATGTGTTACAGGTCTATTTGGGAACATTGCTACCGATGATCAGATCAGTGTAAACAGGGTCTATCAAACCCTGATTCAGTTGCTACATGCCCTAGACATGACACCTCGTTGAGTGCTTTCACCCATAAGAGTTTCCTGACTTCAAAACCTATTGAAGTGCTTCCTTGGGTCAGCAGCACACCCCTGGTCAGGGGTAAGTGCTCTGTAAAGCAGGTAGCCCCATTCAAGGCTACGTTGCAGAGAACCTAAGCCCACTCAAGCCTACGTTGGGTGAGAATCCTCGAAATGTTCATTGGATCCTGAGTATATTCCTCCTTTCTAGAGCCTTCTAGAAGGAACCCAACTCCTATCCTATCAAGATGAGCTCGACTTAAGATAGCCTTAGATCATCTAATCCTCTCGTCCCTTTGAACATGGAAAATAACTATCCAATTATGGAAAACCATTCAATACCCTATTTATGAAAAAAGCACTTTCATTTTCCTATAAATTAACCACTCATCATAGTGATCAGGGGGCTGGAGCTTGGATATTATAGAGTAATATTGTTGGTTTAGAGACTTGAAATCATTGTCAAGTAATAAAATGTTGTTGGATCGATGTTTCTATTGGTGTGATGAGGGTTTGGACTAAGCTAGATGAGTTACATGAGATCGAACCACATTGGGTGTAACTTCTCTTTCTATCAATCAATAAAGTTGTTTATTCCTTCTCCAATACTTTTGTCTATATCTATGACGAATGTATGTTAAAATGTTGTCGATTCCATTTGTTTACAATAAATAGATCATATGATTTGATTTTTGTCATCTTTTGTTTATGTTGGCAGGTACCAATTGAGCGAATTTAGTTTGAGTGGGAGCGACAGGAGCAACTCAAAGGAGATCAAAGGAAGCGAAGGATCACAATTAGGTTCTTTTATCTTATCTATTTATTGTAGGAAAAGGTTAAAAATCTTTACTTCAAATGTTCTAAGTGTAACTACCCACTTAGGGAAGATATACTTATCCGTAGGTATAAATTCCATATAACAAATTGACAACCATATTAGGGACAAAGGATTGCGTAAAGGCAAAGAGAGAAATAGAGGTTGGAGGAAATAGAGAAGGAGTTGCATGAGTTGAAGCGACAACTAAAAGAAGAACAAGAGCTTCACAGAGGAGAGAAGGAAGCATAGCATGGAACAGGTACATCAGGAGGAGCAACATGCACAAATTGATGAAACTGCACCCATACAAGTTATAGACCCATGCCAACAGCTTCCACAGAGAAGACAGGATGAGCAGTGTTGTCGATCACATGCACGGGTATTCAGGAGCATGGATGTCATTGTGTGCACACATATGATCCCATCCATTTGCACACTCACCAAGGTGAAGACAAAGAACTAAGTCCGACTGGAGCTCGACATGTACTTCAACAAGTTGATACGCATAGCCACCAGCACAAATTTGGAGATCAAGGCAGACATTATGCATCAGTATGTTGCTAGTCTAGCTATACTCAAGAATATGATGTGCATGTTATCAAATGAGCTGGACAGAGGTGCCAAGTCAATGTACTCAGATGCAACAGAGGAAAGAGTTCGCTTTCACAAGGATGTAACCACATAGTACATAGACACCATCATGAACTACCAATCTTTGCATCACTTTTCCACCGTCGATCATCACGAGGATGTCAAAGAGTTTGTCTTCCCACAACTGTACGGACCTTAGTGATGTCTTGCATGGCTTACTCAAGCTTGTTTTGTCTCACATGGGTACATGTGCAGATTGTAATGTAACATCTTGTAAAAGTGAAAGACCAAGTGTTGATAGTAGAATGTAACAGTCATGTAGTAGTTGAAGATTCCTGAGGGTAGGTGAAGAGTCACAAAGGGGGAATGTCAAGGGTCACCCCATCCTTTTCTATTTATAGAACCTCATAACTCATTGTATGGGATTTTGGGAGCCAAGCTTCCTATAGGTATATCTTAGAGAAAGCTTGGAGTGTATTGTAATGAGCCTTAGCTTCTCCACAGTGCAAAGCTAGTATATTTGTTTGGAGGAGCAGGTGACAATGACTATAACGTTCCACTGTCGGAACTAGTGGTTGGTCATGGTTGTATTTTATTATTGGATCTTTCACTCTTAATATAACAAAACCAACACATTTCATGCATATGTTGTTATTGTAGTTCAATTATCTTGGTTACTTTAATGATATATGTAGTTGTTACGTACGCATGTATGCATGGACTCTTTCTATATATGTTTGTATGAATCTTACTCGGATGTGTTGTTCGTTTAACCATCACTTTACATCATTGGTTAACCTGCCTTCCATCTTGTGATGTATCTTTGCTCGTGTTTTTGCTTTCAAGTCGCATGCTTCCACAGGTTTCTAAGGGGAACACTCATTCCCCATTCCATGTGTTATAACCCTTAATACACCTTCCTTGGCTTGTTGCACTGGTCACACCCTTGCTACTAACAAGGACATCCTACTTACCTCTACGTGCAACCATGATCAAGACGATATCGTACTACCCACTTCTGGGACTCCTACACCAAACGATATGAGGTCTAGTTGAGACTTCCTACTGGGGAGATCCCATGACATGTTGGTGGGTCCAGCACCGTCAACATTTTGGCGCTAGAAGGAGGGCTAGATGACAAGCTAAGTCCTCACATCTATTTTGAATCTCTGCACACTTATCATGACTAACTACAAAGTTTGTCTTCTGGGGTGTATGTCTTATGGAAATGACTTTGAAGTCTCGAAAGAGATCTGGGATAACTTGTCACATAAAACATACAATGGTGGAGGCCAAGTAGTCTTGGTCAGACATGCGGTCATCATTGTAGGCTATTGTGAAAGATATGAAATATTTGAAGATTACATGACCTGCGCATTGTTCACATACATGCTTCGATGGCACCTAATGCATTGGTGTGCCATGCTTCCCAAAACATCTATTCATTCTCTTTCTCATCTAGTCGCAGAGATAGACCATGATTTTAATCATTTTGATAGTAAAGCACTCAATAAATAAATTATGAAATTACAAAAAGCACCCGATGAATCCATTGAATAGTTTCACACACGCTTTTGTAATCTTGCACACTAATTTTCCAAAGATGAAATTGATTGGGAATTTCTCAGTAGAAGATTTGAGTATCTTCTTTACATATCCAAAAATATGCAATTCTTGAAAATCATTCAAACCCCACTCAACATACTTAGGTGATGGAGTTGCGAAATCACAGGCAGGCATAGTTGCTGTCACAAGTGACTATCCACCTTCACCTCATCGAGCAACTCCACCACCGCAGAGTGATATGGGAGAACATGCACACACATTTGTTGAGCTGTCACATCCTCCCACCCCACCTTCTCTTGATATCTATGTAGATTTGGCTTGCAAACCTGTTGTTTGTCACTTGAATTCGTTCTCTCAACCTTTGT
This sequence comes from Pinus taeda, assembly GCA_000404065.3. Classification (NCBI taxonomy): domain Eukaryota; kingdom Viridiplantae; phylum Streptophyta; class Pinopsida; order Pinales; family Pinaceae; genus Pinus; species Pinus taeda. The sequence goes on along the minus strand of APFE030558294.1, from coordinate 16,311 downwards.
CCTCACGTTCTGTTGATCCTTCAGATTGTATTGTCTTGTGTTCTTCCATTCCGAACTACACACTTGTTCTGAATGAGGATCAAGTTATTGAGAGAGTTGGTTTTCTGCAACCAACCTGCGCTATCATTCATGATGAGTGTGTGCAGGAATCTAAAGAAGAACCAATAGTGAAGGATGACTCCCTTCCACTCACGCCTCACTCGCTCTATCTTGACATCCCTTGTGATTCTGCCACTATTGATTTCCCCTGTAAAAACTCATTTTCGGATGTTTCTACTTCCCGTTGTTCATAAGACACATTGAATTGTTCATAAGACACATTGAATGTCAGTCTTTCATTACATTGCAAAGAGGACACATCTTCCTCTAAAAATCCATCCAATCTGTCATCTATTATTTCTGAAAACACAAAGGGTGAACATCCTTGCTTCTCAGACACCACTCTACATAATTCATCAAATCATGAGGATACCGACGAACATCCCTAATTTTCTTATTGTGACATTGTACTTCGTCATTTGATCATGATGTTGATTCACTCGTTGTTAATATGCATAAGTCACTGGTCTCCAATGATCTACCTATTGAAGGAGTGGAAACCCTGCAGGCTTTTGAGGCACTTCAGCCCGAGCTGATGGTTATGTCAGGCTCTCCCTGTCCTGAGGTTGGTTTCACTTCTAATCAAGAAATTATTGAAACATGCAAGGCTCCTCATCACTCTCCACTTTGCATTGAAGATCAACCAAACACCTAGATTTCGCTTCCTCCATTTGAATCACATGATCCCATCGCTTTTGCATTGGAGGAATCTTACATAGCAAGCACACTTGTGCGACGTAAGTGGTTTACCTTTCTCACGTTTGCTTGCATGTCACAGTCAAGAGAATGCATATTCTTAACATCTGCACGCAGTGTAATACAACACCATGGCAAGTCCACATAGTGCATGTCATGCGCTTTCAAACATTTCCTTTTTGTGGATGCATTTAAACCCAGAGTTTGTTTTTCTTTATCGTTATACCTTTTATGTTTGCTGGTTCGCGCGACTATGCTATTCGTGAACCATGCCTTCACCAACACGGGTCGACCAATGCATCGATGGCTGCATTGGAAGTATCACTTCACGTGAGCAGACCCATGGACCGCTAGCGTAGGAGTAGGAGTAGTATTTGCTTCTTTCTAGTTTTCTTGCATGCATGTTTGATTTATTGTTTGTTTGTTTATTTGCTTGCTTGTTTACTTACTCCCTTTTCTTTCACATTTTCTTTTGTTTTTCACTCTTTTGTTGTTTGTTGCTTGTTTACATTCATAGGTTAGTTTCACATGAACCGTGTGTGACTTTTGAAGTAAGTTGGGTAAAGTATAAGAGGACTTGTGCAGCTATAAATACTTGGTTATATGTTGTTATGTCTCTGTATGAAGAACTTGTTGTCTTTAGTCCATGAACACCAATGGAAAATACGTTCTGTTTGAACTGAACCTTGATGAAGACACAATACTTGCACACTAACTAGTATCACCTACTCTAGTCGATTATTTTTGGGTTAACCCTTGTCAGCTCAGTCAAGTAGAGTAAGGTGAGGGGGAAAACATTAACAAATATGTCAGAGGTATATACAAAATACTTCTCTGAAGGAACAACCTCTTCTACTCTCAATAATTCGGGATCCCTCTTCTACTTCTCAAATGAATAAGTGTTATGCACAGTTCTTGAAAAAAATGAAAAAATGAAAAATGAATAAGGTGAAAGAAGAGAAAGGCTTCCTACATAGAAAGGTGATGCAAGTAACTCTGCCGGGGTACTGACTAGTCTCGTTGGCAACAGAGTGATGTTTATGTTCTTGTGTGACTCCATCGGGGTAATGTCTAGGCCTTCTAGCAGCAGAGCAACACCAAAGATGAAAGTTAAACTCTGACTATCATATTGCTTGTGCACCAATATACCCCTCATCCCTAATCGAAACAACTATGTTTACTTGGCTTGGAATGTGTGTTGACCGAACAAGAGCATGGAAAGTGCTACATATTTCAATCAAGCTAGTGTGGAAATCAAGATGATTCGAGAATCGAACAATACTTCCGGAGGAGTTAGCCTTTCTTTTCACGAAACAAGGTCCATTCGGAGAGTTGGAGTTCTACCATTGTATCGCCAAGTGTTGTAGCGGCTACAACCACCCTCCAAAATTTTTCCTTAGCTTTGTTTTGGAGCCTCCTTGCCACCATCCTTAGCATCATGTCTTACATTGTCCAAGTAAATAAGCTTTAGCTGAGTTTTAGTGGCCTATCAGCCTATGTTGGTCAACTTGTTTTCCTCGCACCTGCAGGCTGACATTCTGAACTTAGTCATTTTTTGGTTGAGGTGCTTACCTATAAAATTGCACAATTCTGGAGGGGAACCATCCTTCCCTCCAGAAACTACACAATCCAGCTAGGCTTCCTGTTGGGCTCCATAAATGTGCAATCCAACTAAGCATCCTTCCCTCTAGAAAATGCGTAATTCATCCCAACACTGGGCTTCAGTCTAGAAATTGCACAATGCATGAGTTGTAGCTAGACTTTCTTAGCCCAGAAACTGCGAAATTTCATCCATAGGTTGTTGCATGTGCTATCAGGTTGACTGGTTCCCTCCAAGACTGAGAAATATTGATTTGCATGCATGTGTTGTTTTTCCCGAAGAAAAAAAAAAGCAAAAAATCATAAAGCATCCCAAGATTTTAGGGATCCATTTTTAGCAGTTGGAGGTTACATGCACGAACCATTTTAGAAAACTCCCACCAAGTGTCACATTTTCCTAGATTTGTGGCATGGGTGTCATAAACTCGATATTATCAAAACTCATCTATTCAACGTTGCAGAGCTCATTCGTGACATCAACCTTGGAGCTCTAACATCCCACATCACATCTAGGAATCTTCGGCACATTCAACTCAGCTTTTTTTGGGAAAGTCTGCTTTTCATGTCTTTTGCTTCTTTTCTATCTCTTTTTGTATTTTTCTTTGTGTAAGTGTTGTATGCTTGGTTTCAATGAAAGCTTTTTGACGTTTTGATGCATGTTAGCTTGTAGAAGCATTGTTTCAGATTTTCATTGCATCTCACTATTGTCGCATGCATGACATTGTTTCTATGCTCACGGTCGCCATTGCGGCAACTTGCTTCACCCTCATGCTTATTTTCCCATTTTCTGAATCTTTCACTCACTGTTTGCATGCATGATAATTCACTCTTGTTTGCACTCAGCTTCACCATGCATTCAGGCTTCTCATGTTCTCAGTCACTCGTCGACAAATCTAGGTTGCCTTGGCCCAAACCTTGCCTTACCTGGCTAGCAATGCACATTTCTGTAAGTGAAGACTTTGCCTTCCCTCCAAAAATTGTGCAAATCTAGCTTAGCACTGGCCTCCATTCATGCATTGCACAATTTTGGGAGGCAGTGCCTTAATGGCCCCATAAACTGTGTAATGCAATTTGTTGGTTTGCATGTCACTACTGACTGAAACTGCGCATTGCGCAATTTTAGCCCTCAACAAGCTAGGCTAGACTATGCATTGCACAATTTTAGTAGTCATTCAGCCTCCTGACAACTCAAACTGTGCCTTGTGCAGTTTTGGTAGCCAGTCCCCCAGTCGCCCGGTGAAAATTGCACAATCTTCACAGTCTGTCACACAGGTTTGTTGCATGTCAATCCTCACTTTTGTGTTGGTTTTCAACTGACAGATTGCTTTCCACGAGTGTTTCTATGTCTCCAAATTCATAGGTGTCTGTTTGCCTCTTAGTAGTATAGGTACAATAGCGTCCAAGAGAGCAGGGTCAAAGGACACCGTTGATAATGCAACTAGAGATGCAGTTGAGCAAGTGTCTATGAGCTTTCCTATCTATGAAGACACCAAGCTATTCATAAACAAGGATATCAAGATGAAATGGCAGTGGCATCGCAGAGAGCAACACCACCACCAGCAATAGAGGGTAGTAGACCTATGCATGACTAAGGCAAGAGGAATGTTGTTGATAGCATAGAGGTAGAGCAAAGGTGGAAGTTCAAATTTGATCTACTTGTGATGAAAGAAACTTTGGAGATTGAGGTTAAGAGGCAATAGCACGACAAGAGGATCGCATAAAGGCGAAGAGAGAAACATAGGATGGAGGAAACAGAGAAGGAGTTGTAGGAGTTGAAGCGGCAAATCAAGGAAGAACAGGAGTTGTGCAGAGGAGAGAAGGAAGCGCAACAGGAATAGGTACAGCAGGAGGCGCAAATTTCATAGATTGATGAAACTGTTCCCATATAGGTTATAGACCCATCCCGGCATTTGGCATAGAGTAGACAAGGTGAGTAGTGTTGTCGATCACATACACAGGTGTTTGGGAACATGGATGTCATTGTGCACACACGTGCAATCCCATCCATTGGCACACTCACCGAGGCAAAGGCAAAGAGCCAAGTCCAACCGGAGCTAGACATGGACTTCAAGGAGTTGATGCACATAGCCACCAGTGCAGACTTGGAGATCAGTGCAAACACTATGCATCAGTATGTTGTTGGTCCGGTTGCACTCAAGACTATGATGTTCATGTTATCAGAAAAGTTGGACAGAGGTGCCAAATCAGTGTACTCATATGCAACAAAGGAAGAAGTTATCTTTTAGAAGGATGTCACCACAGAGTACACAGACACCATATCGGACTACCAAGCTTGGCTTCAGTTCGCCACCATCAATCATCACGAGGATGTCAAAGAGTTGTTCTTCCCACAGTTGTCCGGGTCTTAGTGATACCTTTCATGGCTTACTCAAGCCTATTTTGTTTCACATGGGTACAATGTGTAGATTGTAATGTCAGATCTTGTAAAGGTGAAAGACCAAGTGTCGATAGTAAAATGTAACATTCATGTAGTAGTTGAAGAGTCATGAGGGTAGGTAAAGAGTCACAAAGGGGGAATGTCAAGGGTCACCCCACCCTTTGCTATTTATAGAAACTCATAACTCATTGTACAGGCTTTTGGGAGCCAATCTTCCTATAGGTATGCTTAGAGAAAGCTTGGAGTGTATTGTAATGAGCCTTGGCTTCTCTATAGTGCAGAGCTAGTATATCTCTTTGGAGGAGCAGGTGGCTGTGACTCTAACGTTCAGTTGTTGGAACTAGTGGTTGGTCATGGTTGTATTGTATGATTAGATCTTTCACTCTTAATATAACAGAGCCAACACATTTCATGCATATGTTGTTATTGTAGTTCATCTATCTTGGTTACTCTAATGATATATGTAGTTGTTAAGTATGCATGTATGTATGGACTCTTTCTATATATGTTTGTGTTAAACAAAGACAAGATAGGAAAGGTAAATCATTGATTTCAATTACTATTAGCACAGATATACATTTATAATACATTCTTATGACTGTTGGATTCATCTTCCAATGTCTCTTGGACACCCTTTGTTTGTCCAACTTCCACACCTTAACCCTTAGCAGATTAGGTGTCCAACATTCCCCCCCTAATCTGAAGGGGTATGTGTGAGTCCAAGAAGAGAGTTGTAATACAAAATGTGCAAAAATTCATGGAATCACTAGGTTGAATGTGCTCTATGAAATTTTGGTATAAGGGGGGTGGTTTAATGATGACCACCAACAATGGAATGCTTACTGTAGTTCTCGAAACTCTTCCAAATATGGCAAGAAGCTGAGGTCTTATGCTAGAGGAATTGCTCCTCATGTTTTAAAGAGGGAACCCTTCAACCTTAAAAGGGAGGTCTCTACTTGTGATGGTTTAAGAATGACCACCAATTGTGGAATGCTTAATGCAATTCCTAGAACTCTTCCAAAACTGGCAAGAAGCTGAAGTCTTTTGCTAGAGGAAGTGTCCCCAATTATTTGAAGAGATGTCTTAACCTTGCATAGATGGTTTAAGACTGATCACCAACCTAAGGCATGCTTAGGGGAATCTTTGTCTCTGGCTACAACTTTGAATCTGGTATTGCAGGTTGTGGCTCAGGCTCGCTTGATGTGGCTTTGAAGCTTGTAGATGACCATCACTTCCCCCCCTATCAGATACAAGGTGAAATGATGGAGAAAACTCAACTGCAAGATTGTTCAATACTCTAGAAAAAATTCCTGTTGTATGAGCGAAATATCTTCTTGGATATTGAATCCCATTGCAAAGAAGTGATCCATCCAAGATGAATCTTTGTTCTTGTAGGAGGTTTGTTTTTGAAGCATCTATGTGAAGAATGGGTATGTTGACCACAATGCTTGCGCAGATGAAGATCAAAACAATGATATTTCACATGGCCAACTCTGTCACAATGTTGGAATTTAACAATTTGTTGTTGCTACTATGGAAGAGGAACATAATCCGAAATACTAAAGGTGAACTGTCATGAAGAAATCCAACACTCTGAAACTGGATGGGCTTTGAGTAAGCTGGAATGTGAAAGGAAACCTCCTTATCATACCCAAGTCTAGTTTTTTGCTTGTTATGGACAAGCTCTTCCCAAGGTCTTATGATTGGCTTGGGAAGTGTAGGCTGGACTTCTAAATTTGCATTCACATCTGCTCTTGAATCATCCTCAACTTTATTGTCTTGATTAGTTTCTACATATTGATGGGAGTCAATTGCGGACACAAAAAGAGAATTGTTCTTAACATACACAAGTTCATAATGGTGATTACGTTGTTGTAGCTCATATCGTTGTAAGTGTGATTCAAGTTGCAAAAATTCAATGTTTTCTTGTGCTTATTGTAGACATGTTCTAATGTCAGCAAGAGTGTCCCTATTGATGTTTACCATCCCATCAACAATGGAATGAATTAAGGTTTTTAAAAACTCCAATGCATCATCAAGTCGATCCATTTCACAATAATTGAAGAAGAAAAATGGTGTTGGCTTACACACATAAAAATAGTTCCCACTGCTAAATAGATGTAAGTATAGGATGAATAGCAAGCTTCTGACTTCTGTAGAGATTTGATCAAATGTTGCATCCAAAAACTACAATTTACATGCAAGGCAGTTCCACTTGGTGACTTCTTCTTCCAATCTTATGATTGCAATTTTTTTAAGGAATGCAAATCTTCTTCCTTCTATTTACTAGAATCAAACTCTAGCGATAACTACAATGCCTCATGATCATGAATCTCATCACTATTAATCGAACTTGTGCCCTCCTCTCACGGAGCTTGAACACATATATACCATTTTTGATTGCACCATTCAATGCATAGAAAATTTCAACACACTTATAAACGAGGAGTGTTAATGCACACCACAAGTAATGACAATAACAAAGGCAGTGTGGCTACTATGCAGGCCTATAGTGTGGTTACTTGAGTATTATGCGACCACAAAAAATGGGATACCTTCCTTCCAATGCACAGTGATGAACCAACGACGCCACCGATGTTAAAGAGTCAACAAATCACCTTATACGGTCTTCAAAACAGTGTTACCATACAATGGCGGGACTGCTTTAATTCTGTTCCCAAGTAGGCTTTACAAGTCAGCGACAATCCATAGTTCAGGACCAACGTTCAACATTGCAGCAATTTCACACCATAGAACCAACAATTTGCATTCAATTATTCAACTCTGCATTTGCCACGCGAGAAACACATAACACATGTCAATGGGTGAAAACGACCTTGGGGACCATGAAAATAACCACGACTGATTTGTGTGGGGTCTCATTGTTCAAACATCTGCAGTTGGTCTCAAATCCATGGCTTGTGGGCAAGATATGTAGTGGCTTGAGGCGAATGGGCTGAAACATAAGGCCACGGAGAAGTCGCTTAGAAGGCGGATGTAGAGTGGCTTGAAGTAGGTTGCTCGGCCAAAAGTAGGGACTCTTTGGTATTCCTTTGTCAATTCAATTGCTAATCACAAACAACTGCTGTAGCTATATCTCATGGATCTGGAACTGGAGCAAGATTCCTAACTGACACATATGCTAAATTGCCAGCCAGATCTTGAATAATTTTAGTGGTCTTTGCACCTACTAAATCTACCTCAAATGAAGAAAGAAAGGAAGTCACTCGATCATCCCCTATAGTTAGTCTCTTGTGGAGAGCTTTAAATGTAGGAATCAAAGCCTCTAATAATGTGTGATGACCTATTGTAGCATTGCCATACTTACTAACATCAATAACAATCAATAAATTTTAAAGCAGCGCCAACCACGTCACAGAGCAAGAGCAAAAAAGGTTTCAAGCTTGCCCCTGTTGACAAAGGAAAATGAGTCATTGACCTCCATTTTCGAAGAACTGACACCGACGTTCGTTAATTCCTACATCACTGCATCACAGATCCATAAATGTTGAGTTAGACTCCTCCTGCATGCAACGAAACCACATTTCTTGAGTCTTGAATCTCGAGCAGATCAAGGCTACAACCCTGTCTACCTGGTTCACCCATGGAAATCTCCATAGCCACTATGTTCCATAATCAAACTTATGGTGAAGGGAACCCTGAAGGGAACGTTGAGGCATTATTTAAGGGAACACAGTCCTTCAACTCCACAAAACTCAAAAAAAGGAGTGAGACCTCGAGAAGGCGTAACTTCTTAGGATTGTACAGTCAGAGCCTATGCCAAATGAACAGTCTAGCTACAAGCAAAGTGTTAATTCTGAAACAGACATGTGCGCACTGAAATGAATACTGGATTTTGGGAATCTATCATAGAAATGATAAGGATGCTCCATTATTTGTGAGGACAAATCAAGAGATATTCCTCTACAGTCACAAGAATAGTTCTACTCAATACAGATGAATGGCAAAGCTAAGGGACGTTACCTCTATTAGAGCCCACAAGGAGGAGAGAGGTTACTGGGATTTCATGACTGTCGAGGGAGCGTTTACTGCGATTTACTGTGATTTTTTTGAGAGAGAGGATTGTTCATTGGTTTGATGGTGACATGATGGTACCACATTAGAATTAATAATTCTTCTAATTCATGGGCAAAGCTGAGTGGGCAGGTCTCTTGGATGGCCGCTGATAGGTAGAGAAAGCCCTCAAATATGAGCAGGGCAGGAGATCACCCACTCTAATACCATGTTAAACATAGACAAGATAGGAAAGGTAAATCATTGATTGCATTTCCTATTAGCATAGATACACATTTCTAATACATTCTTGTGACTATTGGATTCATCTTCCAATGTCTCTTGGACTTCCTTTGATTGTCCAACTTCCACACCTTAACCCTTAGCAGATTAGGTGTCCAACAGTTTGTATGAACCTCACTGAGATGTGATGTTGGTTTAACCATCACTTTGGATCATTGGTCTAATAACTTGCCTTCCAGCTTGTGATGTATCTTTTCTCGTGTGTTCCATTTCAAGCCGCATGCTTCCATAGGTTTCTATGAGGCGCACTCATTCCCCATTCTGTTTGTTAGAGCCCTTTATACACCTTCCTTGGCTTGTTGTACTGGTCACACCCTTGATACCATTGAAGACATCCTACTTACCTCTGCGAGCCACCGCGGTCAAAGCAATACCGTACTACCCGCTGCTAGGACTCCTACACCAAACAGTCTGAGGTCTAGTTGGGACTTCTTACCGGGGAAATCCCTTCACATGTTGGTGGATCTAGCATTGTCAACATGTTCATTAGATTTTAAAACATCTATATCATTCGTGTTAATTGATCTCCAAAAATTACCAACATTCATTTCAAGGTATTTAGAGTGATGCTTAAGGATCTTTCACCTACTTGAGATAATGACCATGCTATTCATTTGCAAATTGGAAGTACACACCTAACATTAGGCCTCACTGTATCATATGCACATAATAGTGAGATTGAGTCTATGGTTTAAGAAATGTTAGAGGTTGACATCATTCAACCTAGCTAGAGTATTTTATCTACACTATTAGTGATGATTATTAAAAAGGATGGTTCATGGCATATGTTTCTGGCTAAACAAAATGAAAATGAAATATAAGTTTCATATTTCTATCATTTAAAAATTATTAGACGATTTACATGGAGCAATATTTTTTAGTAAGTCTAATTTCTTTTCTAGATATCATCAAATTAAAATGAGAAATTATTAAATGAATTACAAGGAGCAATATTCTTTACTAAGTTGGATCTTTGTTCTAGACATCATCAAATAAGAATGACACATGAAGACATTCCTAAAACAATGTCTAAAACAATGTTTAAAATAGATGAAGCTCGTTATGAAGTTTTGGTTATGCCATTTAGACTTATTAAATTAAAATGATGAATTATTAAATGAATTACGAAAAGCAATATTCTTTACTAAGTTAAATCTTTGTTCTAGATATCATCAAATAAGAATGATGCATGAAAGACATTCTCAAACAATGTTCAATACAAATGAAGCTCGTTATGAAGTTTTGGTTATGCCATTTTCAAGGTTGCTGAATTCTATTTTCAAACCATTCTTTTGGAAATTTGGTTTTTAAGTTTTTGACGAAATAACCTGTAATAAATCTGAGAAAGAGCCAGTATTAACATATTTAAAACAACCACCATTATATCAACATGGTGCCATTAATCTCAGTCTGCCTGAATAGGGTGTCCGAGAAAAATGGCCGAGTAGACGATTAAAAGGAGAACGGGATAAATGAAACATAATATGAGAGAAAATTTGATATTTTGCACACAGCTGGACCTTGCAATTTATGCGCTCTTATCAAATTAGATAACGATTTGGTGGCGTGTTGGAAGTAGTATAGAGTTAGGGAGTTGGAGTAAGTGATTATTTTGGTGCCAGGTAAAGATTTATTTTAATTTTTTAGTTTCTTTTTTAATCAATTAAAATGTACAATAAGGTAGTTTTATAGATAGACTTTTCTTTATAGAATATTATTTTTATAATAATAATAATAATAATAGATTTTATTTTTAATGAATAAAAAGTAATAATAACATAATCATATTATTAAATATTTTTTATAAAATTATGATTTTTACTAAAAAAATATATTAAAATTTTGATAAATTTTTTTAATAAAAAAAATTGTGTATTTATTAATTATTTACTCTAAAAATATTTCTAAAAAATTAAAAGAAAAAAATTATTCAGATATTAAATAAAAACAATTTCTATTTAAAATTATTTCTTTTTTTTATATAAAAACAAGTTGTAATTTTCGAATTCAAGCTTCTGTCATTCATATCATAATGTATAAATGTTTTTTCCAAGAAGTCACAATGAAGATTTTGGTTGACGCGTTTAGAACCAGAAGATGAACCACACTTGCTGATGTAGACCAAAATCTTCATTGTGACTTATTCCAAAAAAAATATTTATACATTAAAATTGTAATTTCTTCATCATAATAAAGGGAAAATATTACATTTTCATTTTATTTTTTGATATAGAAACAAATGGTAATTTCTTCATCCTAATAAATAAAAAAATTGCATTTTTCAAATACTCTTCCAGAAATATTAACGTGCATTTAGTTTTGTCATAAAAAATTAATTATTAAAGATATATTTTTAAAGTAAAAATTTTTAGTAAAAATCACATAAAAATATAATCTTAATAATAATAATGAAGCATGCTTATACGTCTCAGCTAAAAAAATTATTATTAATTCATTATAAATCACAGAATAAATACAAAAATTTGTTTTTTTTTTATTTTTCTTCATCCAAATTCTTTGGAGAGACGAGTCACAATGATGCATGGTAAAATAGAAATTGGATGTCAAGTCTAAATCAAAGTATGACTTGTCATATTCATGTGGATAAGTGCAAGGTAGAAATGCAAATATGGAAAATGATATGGACTAAAAATAATTAATATTGATATATTTTTTACTTTTCTTCATCCGAGATCTTTGGGGAGGAGCCACAATGATGCATGGTAAAAGAGAAATTCGATGCGCTAGTTCGTAAAGGTGAATTGATTTTTAATTAAAGTATGGCTTGTCATATTTACTTGGATAATTACATGTAATGGCTTTTATTGAGATTTTTTGTTTTAAATAAAATAGGTAAAAATCTCACTAGGTGACAACAATAGGAATTTGTTGCTAGATTAACTCTAGGTTGTTGGGAGGGAGTTAATGCATCCTAAATTTGATGCGAGAGGATTTATGAGGCAGTTAGATTCTCCTTGCTATAAAACAGGTATCCATACGGATTGTTTTTTGGGTGTGAGAGTTTGTGAGGAATTAATTAATTATGTAATCTCCTGTTTGATTAATAAAGATTGTCGATGCCATGTTTGGTGGACGTAGCCCAGATTGGTTGGGTGAACCACGTTAAATTGTTGTGTCTCCTGTGGGTGATTTACTAGTTGTGTATATGTTTTAATCTGTTATGCATTTTAGCTCTAACAATTGGTATCAGAGCAAGTTGGAGTGCTGGTGCGCAAAACTGTTGGTGCGTGATTTAACTGTTGTCCAACAGAATTGTTGCGTGGAGAGGAGTGCATGATTGTTGGTTTATTCGTTGAAGTGAAGCTGCATATTGCTGTGCGTGGAGGATTGCTGCATGGTTGGGGGCGATAGTCATCCAATACCTGCGTGCTAGTGTGGTGCGGATAATCCATTCGTTGCTGGTGCGTATTGCTGTGGAAGGGGCGTATGACTGTGCGTGGAGGATGGTGGCATTGCGCTGGCCGTGCTGAAATCCTGTCCGCCTGCGTGGAGATTGCTGGTGCTGGTGGAGACCTGCGTGGAGGTCGTTTACCAAAACTACGTGGAGTTCCGGAGTACTGCTGCATGGAGTTCCGACGTAGGTGGGAAAAGAACTCTTGTGGTCAATCACTTATTGCTCGAGTGGTATCACAACAGAGGTTTATCAGCATTTTCCGTGAGTTAGGCCACTAGTTTTGTGGCTATCCAAAACATTGGGCGGGAGATCTTGGAAGACATTCGTGACAGACACATTGCGGTAGAACGAGCATGTGTTTTTACTCTTCATTATGCTTGTTGGTGATTGGAACATTCAAATAGGACGAGAATAAAAAGTATGTCTGGTAAGATGTTTTAAATTCGTTCCATTGTATGCCATCGCATGAGAAGTTTAAACTGGGATTGAGGGCATGCACCTTAAGGGTTTTAATTCATTACTGTTCTAACGATTTCATGAAAACGAGTTTATTTTATGGAAAATTGACTCAATTTTCTCCATTTCTCCATTTCTATTATTCTGTCAAACGCAATTGGCTCAGTGCATCGTGGATTGAGCCGAGAGAGCCTAAGGATAATTGCATCCTTCTAAAACTTTTAAATCATTATGATTACGATCGACTGAAAGTAACATGATGTGTTTTTTGGTAAACATGATATTAGGCATAAGCACTGGCATTATTTTGATTGCGGTTCAGTTTTGTGGTGCGCCTAGAAAATCAAAGTTTTTTTGTTTAGGCATTGGCGCGGAATTTGGTATAGCAAAACGTTTTTTTTTTTAAGCAAAGGCAGTAAGGCATAGGCAGTTTTTATATTAATTGCTGGTCTTTAAAAGTTGCATTTTGGAGATTATTGTGTTTTTTGGTTGATATAAGATGGCGAAAACTCAGAGTGCTCGGTTTGAAATTGAGAAGTTTAATGGTAAAAATAATTTCGAGATCTGGAAGGTGAAGATGTACGATTTTCTTGTCCAACATGGTGTGGCAAAGGCGTTGTTGGGCAAATCCAAACAGCCTTACAACATCACAAATAATGAGTGGGCCGAGATGGATGAAAGAGCGATAAGTGTTATTCGACTGTGTTTACCTGATGATGTCCTGCTTAATATCGTGTCGGAGACAACAACTGCTGGTTTGTGGACGAAACTAGAGAAACTGTACATGACCAAATCCTTGACCAATAGGATTCTCCTGAAGCGACAGTTGTACAGTTTGCGAATGAAGGAAGGTACATCAATTGCTGATCATTTAAATGCTTTTAATACTCTTCTTGTGCAATTACAAAGTATAGAAGTAAAAACTCAATCCGAGGATAAAGCTATTACTTTATTGTGCTTGTTGCCCGAGTCATGGGATCATTTTGTTACTTCTATAAGTCTTAGTTCATAAGAAACTATTGAGTTTGATGATGTAGTTGCATCCTTATTATCGGAAGAAACAAGGAGAAGGTCGCATTCTGAAACCTCTACATTAGAAGCTATGATGGTTAGAGGTCGTTCGAAAGAAATACGCCCCAGGAAGCTGAGCGACTCACGTTCAAAGTCGAAAGGGAAGAAGAGTAAGCTAAAGTGTTGGTTTTGTGGCAAATCAGAGCATTTAAAGAAGGACTGTTGGAAGCGACAGCAGCAAACTTCTAAAGCAGATTCTTCGACAGAGAAGAAGGAGGCAAATACGACAGATATAGGTTTGACATCTGGTTCAGGTATGAGTGATGAAGTATTATCAGTGAATGTGTCAGATCATGATCAACATTGGTTGTTAGATTCTGGTGCATCAAACCACATGTGTATCCATAAAGAATGGTTTAAGACATATAAATCAATTAATGATGGAGTTGTGTACATGGGTAATGATGTAACATGTAATATTGTGGGGATTGGGAGTATACAACTGCAAATGTTTGATGGGACAATTAAAATGTTAACTGATGTAAGGCATGTACCAGATTTAAGGAAAAATTTGATTTCAATTGGAGCACTTGATTCAAATGGATATAAAACTGTAATTCAAGGGGGAGTAATGAAAATTTACAAAGGTATTTTACTAGTTATGAAAGCTAAGAAGGTAGGAAATCTATTTCAGTTAGAAGGAGGTACAGGGTCAGATTTTGTGTCTACAGTGTCTAAACATGACAGTAGTTCCATTCACTTATGGCATCAAAGATTGGGGCATATGAGTGAGAGAGGGTTAAAAATTTTGGCTGATCGCAAGTTACTTCCAAATCTAAAGTCTCGAAAGTTAGATTTCTGTAAGAATTGTCTGTTTGGAAAACAAAGTAAACAAAAGTTTAAAACAGGAAAACATACTAGTAAAGGAATACTTGATTATATCCATTCAGATGTTTTGGGTCCAGCCCCTACAACTTCATATGGTGGTTCGTCATATTTTGTATCATTTATTGATGACTTTTCTAGGAAAGTGTGGGTCTACATGTTGAAAAGGAAGTCTGATGTTTTTTCAATTTTCAAACAGTTTAGAGCATAGGTACAAAAAAACACTGGTAGAACAATAAAATGTTTAAGAACTGAAAATGGCAGTGAGTTTACTTCCAAGGAGTTTGACATCTATTGCAAGGATGCAGGGATCGCGAGACATAAGACCATGGTTTATACTCCTGAGCAAAATGGAGTTGCTGAACACATGAATAGGACTCTTATAGAGAGAGCAAGGAGTATGATATGTAACGCTGGGTTGCAAAAGGAGTTGTGGACGGAAGCGGTGGCAACAACTTTTTATGTGATAAACCGATCTCCATTGACGGTGATAGGCTGCAAGATTCCTCAAGAGGTATGGAAAGGTCACCCTTGTGACTATTCTAAACTCAAAGTGTTTGGTTGTGATCCATATGCTTTAGTACCTAAACATCAGCAAACTAAATTAGATCCAAAGTCTAAAAGATATATCTTTGTTGGGTATGGTGTTGGAACAAAGGGATATAGATTGTGGGATCCTACTACGCGCAAAATCATCATCAACAGAGATGTAAAGTTTAATGAATCCTTTCTTGTACAGTTAGATGTAGATAGTAGATTGAAACATAATGATGTATCTGACTTTCAGCACATTCAGTTTGATAGCATTTCTAATGATAGTCATGACGACCATAGTTGAGATACTAGTCATGAACATGTTTCAGAATCAGAACTTGGACAGGGTTCAGGTATAGATCATGAACAGGTCTCTGATACTGATCACCAAGAAGTTCCTACAGATGGTAGTCAGCCAATCGAGGAAGTGCCAGAAACATCGTTAAGGAGGTCGACAAGAATCAAATGGCCACCGATAAGGTATGATGATTATGTTACTTCAGTTGCATTTACTGCTAATGACGATGAACCTTTGTGCTATCAGGAAGCAATAGAAGGTTCAAAAAGTGACAAGTGGAAAGCAGCCATAAAGGATGAAATAATGGCCTTAGGTAAGAATGGCACATGGGATCTGGTTGAGCTTCTGAAAGACAGGAAAACTGTGGGGTGTAAATGGGTTTTCAAGCTGAAATAGGGTGTGAACGATACGGAAGACAGGTACAAAGTGAGGCTGGTTGCAAAAGGGTTTTCTCAGAAAGCTGGCATTGACTTTCATGAGATTTTTTCACCAGTGGTTAAAATTGTTTCAATTAGAATTGTGTTAGCATTAGTGGCTTTGCTTGATTTAGAGTTGCAGCAATTAGATGTTAAAACTGCATTTCTACATGGAGACTTAGATGAG
>APFE030558292.1:229095-246028 GCA_000404065.3 Pinus taeda | reverse complement strand
CAGCAGCAAGGATATTGGGTTCCATAGTCATAGTTCACTATTTTGTTAATTAGAATCTAGGCACATCTTGATTTCATCATTGTAAAGTTTGAACACCTTTGGAACACTTTGAAGTTTGGAAATTATTCATTGAATACATTTGTCCATACTTGATTACTAGAATCACCATCTCACATTAGGGAATCAACAAGAAGATAAATCCAAAAACAAACCAAAAACTAAAAACGACAAAGAAATAAGAAAATGGTTATCTTGCATAGATAGTGCACTTCACTTCAACAGTTTACGACTCCCGGATTGACAATTTATAAAGAAATTTAGAACACACTAAATTGACCAAACACCCTTCGCATGAAGTTGTGTATCAAGAATTTTGAGTGACGTTTGGTGCTCAAGTACCGTGGTTGCCTACACAGGTACATCTAGGACGAGATGGAGTTCCTAGACATCTCCTCGCTTGGCACATCATACCGATACGCTATAAAGATTCAACAGAAGTTTAAACAGAAGAAGCGATTGGATCTGCAAATCTGAATCAAGGAAAATGTGCCCCAAAACTATAGAGAAAAGGACAAAGCCAAGGTGGGGAAACCCAGGACAACTTGCCAAAGCCGCAACCAAATAACAACACCACGAAGACAAAGAAGGACATGGGAAAATGGTGTGAGTTACATAAGAGCTCCACTCACAACATGAGTGAGTGTCGGGCCAAGAAGTCATTGGTGGTCAAGCTAAAGGCTTCTGAATCAAACGCATTTTCTGAATCTGAGTCAAAGCCTAACAAGGGGAACGACAAAAAGAAGCAGATTATTGATGTGGAGCCTAGTGCCACTGTGGCCACCACCAAGATCCAGAAGATTGAGACTGAAGATCTAAGGAGGGGGAATGCATCTTCCACTCATAGATGTGGGTGAAGGGTTCTCCGTTGTAGTTCATTGTCGACAGCGGGAGCCAAAAGAACCTCATTTCAGTAGAGGTTGTGAAGTGTATTGTCCTATTGACTACAACACATCTGCAGTCGTACACCATCAGGTGGCCTCACCAAGAATGAGATCTTTGCATCAGCTAATAGTGTCACCTTCCCTACAGCATCAAGCCCTTCACAGATGACGTACTGTGTGATGTTGCTCCTCTTGAAGTTTGTGATGTATTATTAGGAAAACTATACTTGTGGAAGCGGCATGTTGTATATGAGTCTATACCTTGCTTTGTTATTATTTCTTTGGGTAATAAGTTATACAGGATACTGGAGGTAGCCACGCTTACCGCCATCTCTTTGATCTCTACTAAGCAATGCAGTAAGATCATCTCCCAGACTGGGAAATTTGTTTTCTTTCTAATTCGCTCTCAAAGTAGGGGGAAGATCGTAGCTACATCCATAGCCCCCAGGAAGGGTTCCTCCATGCAGCAGAAGCAGGTGGATACGGTTGTGGAAGAATAGAGGGACATCTTCTCATCACCCACAGGGGCACCCTTGCATTGTTGGGTCAAGCATTCGATCTATCTGACTCCTAGAGGACCTCTACCCAACAGGCTGATATATCACTGCTCCATTTGGAAAATGAAGAGATCAAGCAGCAAATTTAGGAGTCGCTGCAAAAAGGGAAAATCTGACCAAGTTCCTTGCCTTATGGTAGCCCGATTTTACTTGTACAAAAGAAGGATGGGACTTGGAGGCTTTGCATTGGTTATCGGGCACTAAACAAAATCACTGTCAATAACAGGTAATCAATCCCACAGATTGATGATCTTCTAGACCAACTCAAGGGGGCCAAGTATTTCAGCAAGATCGATATGAAGTCTGGCTATCACAGGTTCCAATAGAGCCTATAGATGTATGAAATATTTCCATCACATCCAAAGGATGCTTTTTTGAATGGTTGGTTATTCCCTTTGGGTTGAAAAATTCCCCTACGAATTATATGAGGCTAATGGATGACATCTTGTGGCCCTTCACCAACTCATTCATGGTTGTTTATCTGGACGACATCCTCATCTTAAACAAGAGTTTGGAAGAACACTTGCAACACATTCGGCAGGTCCTTCAAACCCTTCGGTAGCACAAACTATGTGCCAACTTGGAGAAATGCACCTTTGGCATGAGCCAGGTCTAATATTTGGGTTACATCGTAGATGAGTGTGGTGTGCATGTGGATATTACTAAGATCCAAGTCATTCGGGATTGGCCAACCTCGACTACTCTAATAGAGCTTCGCAGCTTTTTGGGCCTTGCAATTGTTTATCAAAGGTTCGTGTTAGGATTCTCACATATCACTTGGCCTTTAAGTTAGATTACTAAGGGTGGGGAGAAAACAATTTTTTCTTAGTCTAAGTCCCAACAGAAGGTGTTCATTGAGTTGAAGCAATGCCTATGCTCTACACTAATACTCACGCTGCCAAACCTGCAACGATCATTTGAAATTGAGACAGATGCATCCAACTATGTTATTGGAAGTTACCCACCTATGATAAATATATTTATTCCATCATGTAGACTTGCCGGAAATGGAAGCATTACATTCTAGGTAAGGAGACGATCATCCACACCAATCACCAACCTCTTCAGTTTATACAGAAACAAGGAAAGTGGCAGAACGATCACCATCAAAATTGGTCTAAATATCTATAACAATTCCACTTGAACATTAAATACAACAAGGGTAACACCAATCATGTTTCAAATTTCCTCAATCAGCCCCCAGTTGCAGACTAACTATTGTTCTAAACTCTTGTGGAAACGAGACCTCTGGATGGTCATAATTATGCAAAAATGATCCAGAGTTCACCTCCACATACCATATGCTAGTAGATGGAAAGAAATTTCTTGATTTCCACCTCCAAGACACATTATTATGCTACCTGGGCCACATTTGTGTTCCTTCAAGTGAGCGTGCCAAGCTTATTTAGGAGATGCACTACAGCCAGGTCACAGGACAATTTGGTGTGGAGAAAATTGTGGATGTACTACAAAAGTACTTTTATTGGCCAAAACTTTGAGTGGATGTTGGGAAATATATCATATCCTACACTGCCTACGTGATTACAAAGCCAACCATCAAGAAGCAAGGCTTATATACTCCTCTACCTACTCCGAACCAGCCATGAGAATCCATCTCCATGGACTATATTTCTGGCCTCCCTTAAATCAAGCATGGTAATGGCTGTGTATTTGTGGTCGTGGACAAATTTTCTAAGATGGCTATATTGGCATCCTGCAAGAAGAGTATCACGACAAAGGACATTGCCAAACTATTCTTTGAACATGTGGGTAAATTTTGGGATCCCGCTATCCATTATATCAAATTAGGATAGCAGGTTCCTGAGCACATTCTGGTCAAGCCTCTGGACACTATTGGACACCAAGCTCACCAAGTCGACTGCCTTCCATCCCCAGACTAATGATCAGATGGAGGTCATCAATAGGATGATAATGCACTTACTTTGCATGTACAACTTGAAGAATCCACAAACTTGGGATGAGAGTCTACCCTATGTGCAGCACAGTTATAACAGAGCTCTCCATAGCTTGATTGGTCATAGTCCCTTTCAAGTGGGTCTAGGATTTCAACTATTGTGATTAATTGATGTTGTCATGCCTCATGCAACTACATAAATAGAATCCACACATGTATTTTCCAAGGCTGATAAAGCAGCCAAATTTATTGAACGCATCCAACACATCTACCAGCAAGTTCATGAAATCTTGGAGAAGTCAAATTCCAAGTACAAGAAGCGAGATTATCAACATCGAGTGTCATACAAGTTTCAGGTGGGCAACAAAGTTTGGCTACATCTACAGAAGGAGCGCCTCACTGGACCCCACCGCAAGCTTCACTCACTATGATATGGGAAATACACCATAGCCAAGGTTGTAGGGGACAATTCCTTCGAGCTCAACATTCCACCTTTCCTTAGTCTTCACCCAGTGTTCAATGTGGACTAACTTCGACCATACTTCCCACCATTACTAGACACATCATATATTTCAAAACATCTCACACCAAAAGAGTTAAACCTATACTGCATGGAACATGCCACAACTGAGCGAATTATGGACACACAAATCAAGAACACTCACCAGCAAAATATCTAACTATATCGGGTTGTCAAAGTTGTTCAACTCCTGTACCAAGGCAAGGGGCTTACCAAGGACCAAGTTCAGCAGAAGTTTCCCCATTTCATGGAGGCACTCAACGCAATGGGGACGATTGCTTCCTGTTGGGCCTAAGAATTATCCTTAAAATATATCCACTTTCACTCCATTCACACATTTTCTCACCTTTATTCCACCACCTAGTCCTTCATTGTAAACTAGTAAATTTAATCTAGATAGAATTTAGAATAGTTTTGGTTAGGATCATATGAGCTTATAGCCATTGTCCTTTGAAAATCATGATGAATAAAATGGAGCTTCTTTGGTCCTCTACCTTTGATTTCTCTTTTGGTGTGCTTGTGAATCCTTGGAAGGATCCCCATTGCCTAGCAAGTACAGTTTTGTTTTGGTAATATTTTATTTTATGTTTGTGAATTTCATTAGATTAAATTATTAGGTTCATAGGTTTGAAATATTAATGAATGACCTTTCATAAGAAAGTATTAATGTTTCCTTCAATGAATCTGATTTGTTATTTAATGTTTGATTTCATTAGTTTAATTTTTTTATTTATATGCTTGAGATATAAACGAATAGTCTCTTCTAAGAGAGCTTTAATATTTCAAGCAATCAATCAGAATTATGTTTAAAGAGCTTTAATTTCATTAGTTTAAATAGTTGATTAGAAATATTAATGAACAGTCTCTTGTAAGGAAGCATTAATATTTCTTCACCTAACTTAGTTTTTTTTGTCTCTGAGTCCATATATATTGGATGATCCTCGAATTTTACTTATCCAGATTGATAGTAAATGAAACTCTAATTTGCATCTGCATTTTAGACCCAACATTTTGGTGTCGTTGCTAAGGAGGATGATTTGGAGATAGACTTAGGAAGTTAATTTTATTGCCATTTCTTTTTATGGACTAACTTGTGAAACCTGGTGACAGCAGTATCTTCATAAACAAGTTCAAGTTTGAGCTTTTTGATTTTTTTTCCGTACTTAGTTAGTTTCAAATTCAGTTTTTAAACCCCCCATTTCTTACTAATCCTTCTACATATGAGAAAATTGAAGATGTTGAACAGGTACTTCTTGGAGAGAAAGGATAATATTGAGGAACGATTTCAAAAGAACCTTGCACCAACTCCAAGAATAAGACATGTTACTCACATGTTTGCAAATCATAAGGTAAAAGTTTTAAATCTTGATGTGAGCATTTTCGAATTTTTAGTCCGTAAGTGGCTTCGCTGGAAGCATTCTTTTACCTAGGAAATAAAAAATCTTTCAAGTTAGAGGTAGAATAGACTAGAAAAAATAAAATGAAATCTCGTAAAGTTTTATTTTAGCCTTGTTTCCAAAAAAATAAAAAAATAAAAATCATAAACATTGCTCATGAATAAATTCACGTGAGCCATTTCATCCATAATAACTTGCTAAAAAAAAAACAATAGGTTAGTATGCTCTCTTCATGCGCTTCGAGTGATGAGGAAGATCAGAAAATCTCTTAATTTTTTTTCAAAATTAAATAAAAATTTCTTGCTAGGAATTTGCACAAATCATTAAAACTACAAGCGTTACAAGAAATCGAAATCAGTTTTTTAAAAATTCTTTATTTTTTATTTCAAATTTAAAAATTAAATTTGTAGTTTAGTGATTTGATAATTGTGTTAAAACCATTATGCATAAAACTTCTCTGCATATGTACTGGGACCATTGCTTCACATAAGCCAAAACTGCACATAAACAATTCAATGTCAGTCTTTAAGGAAGAAATTTGTGATCTTTTTAAGGAAGAAATTTATGATAAAAATCCATTCGACTTGATCTTAATTATGAACAAACATTTTCAAGATTTGCTCTTAATATTTTTGAAACCGATTATTTCATGACAGGGGAGGTTTTACATGATTATATGGAAAATTAATCACTCTATCCTCAGTCTCGCAATTTCATTGCTCTCCTTATTGGCTGACTCGGAATTCAAAATCTATAACCATTGGCACAACTTATTTCACTGTATATATGGATTCAGCACCCTGAAAAACCCTTACGGAACTTCTAATGTGCATGGGTTACCCATCAAACTTGTGATTTCAATGAATTCCTGTGGGATTTTAGAGAAATTAGACTGGAAAAATCCACCAAAAAAGCTTCCAAAAAAAATCACACTAAAACCAACTCTTATTTTTTAGTAGAAATAAATCTAGTATTATACAAAAAAATTGGTATTTAAAATCCAATTCCAAAACTTTATAATTGTAATTTATATTTTCAAAAATTTACTCTAAACTAGATTTTGAAAAAAAAATCCATAATTTCTATTAAAATCTGACTAAGATTTCCATTATTTCAACTGAAAAAAACTATAACCTCATTAGACTAATGTTTTTTGCATATATTGAAATTACCTTGCATTAATATGCGGTAAGGGTAAATTGTTGATATGTTAACATTTCTAATAAAAGTGTATCAATTAACTTTTATATATTACGGTTGCTTTTTGAGACCATTATTAAAGCATTGTAAAATGCATATGAATCAATAAACTAATTTTGGTTACATCAAAATCATTATGAACTTTTGTTTGATGCAATGAAATATACTTGAATGTCGTGGAGTGATAGTCATCCACCCAAACAAGCTTTATATGAGATGGACGATACCTTTGACAAAATTGAAAATTTATTTCTTTGCATTTTATTTTTAATCAGAATTTGCTTAGGATGGAAGAAGTTTGGCCAAGGAGAAAAGAACCAAAACACAGCAGAAGTAGGTATGGGCAATGGTGCATCAGAGAGATGGAATGCTTCCATTAGTAATTTATCAGAGATGGGCTCGACCTTGGACTCACTGCAGAAGCTTCTTCTTCAGAAGGCAGTCTATGTCGATGAAGAAGCTTTTGATCAGGAATCTGCAAATTCTGTGCAGGCTCGCAGTGCAGTGGCAAGTATACCCAAATAATAGATTTGCTTACTTTTCTTTAAAATTTTGTTTCATAACAATATTAAGATACTCATATGATGCATTAAGGAGTCACATACCCTATTTTGGACCCATATCCATATTGTTATTGCATATTTAACCTAGAGCTGAGAAGAAGGTTTTGAAATTCTTGTCAGCAGCCTCAGCATATGTTCAATTAAGGATAGTTGATCCACATGCTTAGCAAGGGTTGTGCAGATCCCACGATAATTGAAACCTAAAGGCAATACTTATTTTCTTAGGGTAACTTCTTACGTGCGAATAACTTAAAATTTATTTCTGAAGTGGCTTCAAAGAGCATTCAAGGCTTGCAATTGCCTTTTGACAGTGGTAGATAACTATGTTACCAGCAGCGAGAAATGGGCAAAGGAATGGGAAACTTCTAAAATGATGGCACGAATCCATCTAACCTACTGCAACAATATTCTAATTTTAGTGATTTGATGATTGCATGCAGATTTTGTGAAGCTATGAATTAGAGAATATATCGATTCAAACAGGAGGTCGACACAGCAAGAGGAATCTACAGAAAGGAATGTGAGGTAAGTGATCTGCCTAGAAAATTGTCCCAGAAATATGCGTTGTTAACTTCTGTCAAGAATTGCGAGGGTAAAGCATTTTTCCCATAAATGCAAGCCCAAAATTTCCAACAAGAAGTGTTCTTCCCATAATTGTGAACTCATAATTGTCAACCCAAGCTTTTTGACATGCAAGTACTTCAATGCCAATTCGATAAAAAGAGCTTTAGTTACACTATTGAGAACGAAAAAAAAAAATGTTATATGTGGTTCGATTTTAAGCACAAACTACTTAGTGTAGATACAATACTCAGACCTGTATGACTCCATCAATAACCCCAGATTTGTTGGACCGTTGCAGATCGTTTGGCAGGACAGTCATCATTTGAGGAACTCAGTCAGCATTCCAGTTTGACTGTGCTCTAAATTACTGTGGAAGAGCTCAACCACACAGTCAACTTATACTTTCTCTAGCTCTTGAACTAATGCATAACTTTCTTGGAGGCTAAGACTATAAAATTCTCCTCACAAACATATGAACAGGACAAAAACTTTAAGGTTCTATTTTTAGTGCAAAGAAGGATCTCAGACCTCTGCCTTTTTACAAGATTAGTCGTGGTTATCTTACTCAAAATAATGGAGTGTTTGCAGAATGGTGTTTCTGGAAAAAACTGAATGGCCACAATTATCTCTCTGCATTAATTAAAAACTGTGATTTTCACATGCAGTTTGCCAAATAAGGCTCCAGAGAACCCCGCATATCTCCCAATCGATTACAAATTGGAGAAAATCATTTTTGGATTTTATAAATGCCCCTGTTCTGAGAAAAACCAACATTTTATTTTTTAGAAATTCATTTTTATTTGGCTAGAAATCGAGTTTTAAAATGATGTGTCAAAATTTCTACGTGTTTCTGGCAAACTGCTATGATGGAAAAGGTTTTCCATATTGAACTAGCAGCCAAATAATCTTTTAGTGGGCTCGATGCATCCTTTTCTCAAATGCAACATACCTGCAATCAAACAAATTCAAATGTACCCATGCTAAATAAAATCTGCACACAGAAAAATGAGCTTATGTGGCCATCGTTATGGAGCAGCATTTGCTACAGCTAAAAAAATCAGCAAAATCGTAATTCTTTGATCATACGTGATTTATTTCTATGGCTAGGGGCTGTTACAACTTCCTTCCTTTTAGCCTTCCTCCACTCCGGTTCTTAAGAGTTCTCTATGGGGTATTGACCCACCATACATTCGCTAACCGAGATATGCAATTACAAAGAGCAGGCATACATTGAAATTGATTTAGG
This sequence comes from Pinus taeda, assembly GCA_000404065.3. Lineage (NCBI taxonomy): Eukaryota > Viridiplantae > Streptophyta > Pinopsida > Pinales > Pinaceae > Pinus > Pinus taeda. The sequence goes on along the minus strand of APFE030558292.1, from coordinate 237,125 downwards.
TTGATTTTATTTCCAAGATTGATAAATAAAGTTATGCATTGGCCTTTGTGAGATTTTATTAATTAAAAAATGCTCCAGGCACCTTTTAAAAACTATAGAACACTTGGAAGCAAATTAGGAGGATTCATTTATCGAACATTTGGAGGATTATCTCGTTTTGGCAATAAAATTAAAAATTCTTCATGTTGTATGCTTTTATGTAACGTACTAATCTGTAGGACACAACAAATCTATAGTGCCAAGATTTTACATGCACATTCTATGAGCCATCGACACAAACAGGGAATTAATTTAATTTTCATGGTTATTTTTATTAAAATCATGAACTGGACTAAAATTATGCTTTTGATATTCCTTAATTGGTTTCATTTTGGCATATAATTTTTGTGTAAGAATCAAGAAGGGAATGGCCATCTCTTCTTGAACAAACTTATGTTCTTTATGCCAAGTTTTTTTAGCAAGTTTTAGATGATCAACTAATCATTAAGGAGATTAAATTGTGACAACAACTAGTCTTCAAAAGACTATTTTCATGAGAAACTCTAAAGAACAAGACCATGATCATAAGAACGACATTTCCAGAAAATTACAAGTTCTTGTAACTCCCTGTAATGGTTTAGTGGCTTGATATGTTGCATGACATATTAGCAAATTCGAAGACTTGAGGGTTGTTCCTAAATTTACAAGGATGATGAAATACCTATCCACACTTGAATTCGACATCTACGGGTGGCTGGTCAACCTTAGCTATTTCAGTAGAAATCATAGAAATATTATTTGTTATTCTGGAGATTTTTTGACCTCTTTTGAAAAATTGTAAATTCTACCACTTGTCAAAGCATGCCATAATCCAATTTTTCCCAGCAAGAGTCATTGTCTATTTCTCATTATCCACATACACTTCATTACATTATCTTCAACCCTAACCCATCACTAAAAGCAACGAAGCTCACTTACAAGCTTTTTGTTCCACTTTAAATATTCATTGTTAGTTTCCTTTTTCCTACCCTTGCAAATAAAACCTTGCTTCCATACACCATTGAGTCCATAATGCTTGAGTCTATATATTTTTCTAAAAACACCTTGAAGCTTGCATGCCTTAAGGGCAAGCTATCATGTCGATAAAAAAAAGTGAATATTTCAATGTCCCTTGTTCATCGGATCTTCTAAGTATTCGATAACAACAATCTCATTCATACTTAGAAATATGTGTTAGGGGCATCTTGACTCTCATCCACACCAAAGATGGGAGCTCTCGTGTTGACTAGTGGCATCCAGTTATGGCCACTAAGTTAACAATTTCTTGTTATGTTCGACACTGAAACATTTATTCACATGACAAGAATTGCGCCAACGAGGGTTGAAGACTTGAAGATCCATCATTTTGTAGCTGAGGACGCTTTTCAGTTTTTGATGTAAATGACTTGAGGACAAGTAAATAAATAAGGCTAGGGGGAAGTGTAAATTCTAAATTTTGTATACCTTCCAAGCCTTATATATTTTCAGCCGCATTCAGCAAGAGATTTTGAACATTCAACAAAAGATCCAGCAGCAGATTTAGCAGCAGATGCAACAACAATAAAAGATTCATTTTTTCGACTTCATCCACCATTTTCACAGCCAAGTAAAGAAGACTATGATCAGAATTTTGCAGCCACACATGCACAATTCTCATCCATTTTTGAAAGGGTAAGTTGAAGTATGCTATTTTCTAACTTTTAACCATTTAATTCCTTGAAAGCTAGAATGATAATTTTTGGAAAAACTTCCTTTCCTCATTTCATAAAATTGCCAAAACCATCAGTTTGGGGGGGGATACATTTACATTCATACTTTGTCACATTCATATTTTTCCATATTCATATATCACATTCTAAAACCCACATACCTTCAAAATATATTCACTATTACATGAGCATATAAATGGCTTTGTAAAAAGTACTTAAAAGCTAATTGGATGCAACACAATCATGGTTGTTACACAAGAACCAACCATGATGCATTCCAACAAAAATACTTTGCAATAAAAATAAAATTATCATTATGCAAAGTTCATACATTAAAATTGAAGGCAACAAACAAAATATGGTTGAAATACAATAACTAACCAAGTGCAATTCATCAAAAACACTTTGCAAAAGTTAAGTAAATGATATCATGTGAAGTTTAAGCCAAAGCTCAAGTATCAAAAAGTAATGTAATAGATTGCATGAGGACATGAAATACCTTCAGTTTGGGGGTATGTTGGACCTAATAATTATCCTTAAAATACATCCACTTTCACTCCATTCACACATTTTCTCATCTCTATTCCACCACCATGTCACCACTTCAGCTTCACTTTCATCATTAAATGGGTTACCATTGTGTTTTTCAAAACATTATTAATTCTTAGTATTTTTAAGTGAATATGTGGTTAAACTTTAGAAAATAATATCCATATACTTATACCTAACAATTAGAATGAGATTGTTGACATGTGTAGGTACAAAGGAAGCTTCCAAGACATCTTTATGTGGAAATCTATGTTAAAATTCTAATTTGAGTAGATCATGGACCTCATGGAGAAGATCATGGACCTCATGGAGGGAATCATGGAGGATAGGGTTATGTGTCACCATTGGTTGAGAAATATGTGGATCAGAGGGAATAATGGATCTACATTTATGAGTTTGGTATCATAGCTTTTGTATAAATAGGAGTGTTATCTCCTTCATTTGTAATCTTAATATTAATTTGTAATCTTAATTTTTTAGAATCTTAGAACCTAGTCCTTCATTGTAATCTAGTAATGTTAATCTAGATAGAATTTAGAATAGTTTTGGTTAGGATCATATGAGCTTATAGTGATTGTACTTTGAAAATCATGATGAATAAAATGGAGCTTCTTTGATCCTATACATTTGACTTCTCTTTTGGTGTGCTTGTGAATCCTTGGAAGGATCCCCATTGCCTAGAAAGTACACTTTTGTTTTGGTAAGATTTTATTTAATGTTTGTGAATTTCATTAGATTAAATTATTAGGTTCATATGTTTGAAATATTAATGAATGACCTTTCATAAGAAAGTATTAATGTTTCTTTCAATGAATCTGATTTGTTATTTAATGTTTGACTTCATTAGTTTAAATTTCTTATTTATATGCTTGAGATATAAACGAATAGTCTCTTGTAAAAGAGCTCTAATATTTCATGCAATCAATCAGAATTATGTTTAAAGAGATTTAATTTCATTAGTTTAAATAGTTGATTAGAAATATTAATGAACAATCTCCTATAAGGGAGATTTAATATTTCTTCACCTAGCTTAGTTTAGTTTGTCTCAAAGTCCATATATATTGGATGATCCTCGAAATTTACTTACCCGGATTGATAGTAAATGAAACTCTAAGTTGCATCTGCATTTTAGACCCAACACTTCTTAAGGGTGGGGACTGATCTAGGTGGATGTTGGTGGGCACCCACCTATTGCACCTGGACTCCCAACACTGTCTCTTTCATTTTTTCAGTTTCCTTAATTGTAGCACAGTTTACTATTTTTCGCAGTTTTTCAGGTCTTGAACTTCTGAAGCCATTTTAAGGCCCTAAACAACATTTTTGTGAAAATCGACGAAAACATGAGCTTTTTATTGATGTTTTCCACTTGAAATTTGTATTCCTCGTATAGCTATTTCTAACGAGGTATTGTGCATGTCAAACGGAGATAGTATGCCAAAGTTACGACCCCAAGAAGTTGATGTACCAATCTACCCAAACGGGGCCCATAGTTTTGGCGCTTCATGTCCTAGGGTTAGGTTTCTAGATGTTTAGTGCTTTCCATTGTTTCTAAATTATAAAGTAGGCCTTCAAGCCTCATTGTAACACAGTTCAGAGGCATGTAGCCCCCATATCTCTTCTCACATATAAGCTACCATCGTCTGAGCTAGTCTTATTTCCATTATGTTTGTAAGCATATTTTAGTAGTTGATATTAATGAAATGAAGTGTTATTTATGTTGCATCTTTGTATTTATGGTTATATATGTAATTTTTCGCACTCTTGTTTAAGTTCGGATCATTTTCCTAATAGTATTTTGACCCATTCTAATTAAATTTTGATAAGGAACCTAATCCAAGTTAATAAGTTGGGGTTTTAGATGCTACATAATTGTATCCATTGTATTATAAACCTCGAAAGTTATTACAATGAGAATTAAACATGCATAGCTCTATACATTTGTTTGTTCTCTCAGTTAAGAGTTTCCATGGTAAATTTGTGAATGAAATTATTAACTTTTCTATTTTATAAAGAATCTATGTCTGCATTGCTTTATTGTAAAGGTTTAAAAGTTATATTTGGTATTAGAGCACACTTATTGGCTTTATCATAACACATTTGTGGCTAAGAGTTTGCCTTATTATGATAGAGCAATTTTATCTTTGGTCTGTGATAAACATGGTTTTAGTAGGAGATCTGCATCGGTCTTTCTTGTGTTGGACGAGAATGGTGAGTAGATCTAAAATAAATAAATAATTAAAAATGAAATTAAATGGGAATATATTTGCATTATCGAAGCTCTAGATGAAGGACCTTATTTTAGAAAAAGCGCAGTGGGCCATTCTATGTCTTATTATTGCACCTACAAGTATGTTGATAAAGGGCCAAAACAAGTTGGATAGGAAGGCAAAGTGTACAATCTAGTTATGTCTTTCAAATTTATAGTTATTTAATGTCTCAAAAGAAGCTACAACCAAGGCCTAATGGGATAAGTTAGGGAATTTATATTAATGTAAATCTATGATAAACAATTTTTTCCTTCTAAATAAGCTATACCTATTAAGGATGAATGATGGAGACTTAGTGATATAGCATATAAATGCCTATGACATGGTGATAACTTAGTAGTTGTATGTTGATATTAAAATGTTAGATGAAGATAAGTGCATTAGCTTACTATGTCCTTTGCTAGACTCATGAGATAGTTTGGTTGTCACTAGAAGAAATAATTCAACCACTTTAAAGTTTGATGATGTGGTCTCATCTTCTTTATTGAAAAAAATGACAAAAAAAAATGGATAGTTGGAATATGGATGCCTTATATATAAGATGGAATTCCCAGGAAAGAAATAAAAATAAGTCCTAATAAGGGGGATCTAAAAAATACTTAATGAAATGCTAGAAATGTTGTAAAACTAGGCATTATAAGAAATATTATAGCTCTAAAGTCTTGATAAAGGAAAGGGATTTGATTATGTTCCCTCTATAAAAGTGAAGACCCCTTTAGAAGAAGTAGGGGATGTGTAGTTGGCTTCTTCAAGCATACACGTAAATCATGATGTTTAATTGATCGAATTAGGTGCTTATTTTCATATGAATCCTCACAAGGAACATATTTGTGAATATCAAAAGTATAATGGAGGTGACATTTTCCTAGGAGATGACTCAACAACCAAAATCATAAGACATAAAAGTCATTTTTTTTCTCAAGGATGGAAATATTAGAACACACCTTATGGTTTGCACATTCTAGAGTTGGCCATAAACTTTATATATGTAAGTAATATGAGTGATGTAGCTATACATATTGTGTTTGGAAGGGAATCCTACAAAATAATTAAAGGAGTAATGGTGTTGTTGAGGGGGGTTTGGCATGGTACATTTTACAATTTGTTGGGAAGCAATATCAATTATAAGTGTAATAGTTTGATTGTTTCTAATGGTGGAAATGAAAAAGATAGAAACCTTATTGTCTTGAGGGAAACTATAATGTTATGGCATCAAATACTGGGACATATTGGAGAGAAGGGTCTTTGAGCATTACACAGTAATAGTATGGTCAAAGGTATGTCGAATTGCATAGTATATTTTGATTACTATGAACATTGCATATATGGTAAATCAAATTGGGTAAGATTTTCATTTGGTGCTACAAGAGCAAAGGGATTCTTAGAGCTCATAAATACTAATGTGTTTGGAACTATGTCTATTCCATCATTAGGTAAATATAAGTAGCATGTTTCATTCATATATGATTCCTTAAGAAAAATGTTGATTTATTTCCATCAAAATAATTCAAAGGTATTTGGTAAGTTTAAAGAGTTCAAGGCTCTTATGGAGAATCAATCGTAGAAGGAAATAAAGGTGTTGAAGAAAAGTAATGGTGGAGAGTTTTGTCAGAATGATTTCAAGGAATTCTATAATGTTTGCATAATGTAAAGGAAAAAGACTACTTCATACACACCTCACCATAATAGGGTTGTAGAAAGGATGAATAGGATGTCGATGAAAAAAATGAGCATGCTTATTGGTGTCAAGCTATTACTATATTTCTAGGTAGATGAAGTGGATACTATATGTTATTTGGTACATTAATCATCACCACCATTATCGGTAACAAAACTCACATGAGGCATGGAGTGTAAAAGTCCCTCTCTTAAATATTTCAATTTTTTGGTTTGGTATGTGTTATATGCTTTGCATAACTAGTCCCATATCGCACCCTGAAGAAAAAAAACAAACAAAACAAAACAAAACAAAAACAAAAACAAAACAAAACAAAAACAAAAAAACAAAACACAAACAAAAACAAACAAAAAACCCACACATGGTTTTATTCGCATGATGGTTTTATCGATGGTATTTTTTAGATGTGATCGAGGAACTCTCGTTATTTTCTAATCCAGGGTTAATGGATTGGGAGCTTATGAATTCTTCAACATGTATATAATGTATTATAACATTGAAAGGAATATAATGAAAATTCAATTAGGTTTTCTAGATTTTGTGTTCTAGGAAAAAAATCTCTATATATATTTTTTGTTCTCGCCATTGTATATTTTTTGTTTTTAAGAATTTGTTTGCCGGTAATTTTTATTAAAACTTAAAGCTTTTTTTTTAATGGTAATTTAAATGTTCCAAATGAAAATGGGAGTAATTTGGATACTAAAATTGAAAAATGTACATTTATTAGTTATAAAGATCGTATACCAATATATAAACCTTGGAACTAAATAATTAAGAATATTATTTACAATTAGGAGATTGTCTTTAGAAAGGTTAAAGATGTTCCCAAAAATAGGAAGTTCTATCGAAGGAAAAAGAACCAAAGAAAATTCAGTTTGAGCAGAAAGATAGCGCAAATCTAAGTCAACAGACACTAGAAGGAGAATTCCTTGTAGTGACACATTTTATGGAACCTTCTCTCAAAAATTATTCATTATTTATCTATAGTAGAGGTTGGTCATGGAGAAGATCCATAAATGTTGTGGATATTCCATTAAACTGTTCATCCCAATATATCTCATAAAATTAAATTTAAAATCTGAAATCTACATTATAAGGGTTTATTTATCTTTAAATTTATGGATTTGTTAATTAACGTTTATTGTGTATGCATGCAAAAAAATAGATAACAACGCAATAAAAACTTAGAAACCACAATTGACTTGAGATATATTCTAGGAAACCCTTTTGGGAGGGAACAGACTATAAGGTGAGGTTGCTTTGCTTTCTTTCTTTGAAGTGAGGCTTGTGGCCCTTAGGCTACTATAGTACACAAATCCTCTCTTTTTTCTCTCTCCCTATCCACTCAAGGTATGCTCATCTATGGAACAAAATTCCCTCGAATAGAATGGAACCCCTTTTCCTCCTAGTGGTCTAATTATAACATAGTGCACTACTAGTGGTTAGGTTTAACTCGTTCTGCTCTTAATTAGAGTTACAATATTGATTCTTCTAGAGACCTCTTCCTCATAATCACATGGCTAATCTTGTTTCCATGAATAATGGGGGTTGACATGGCATCCTCTTGAATTATGGTGGTCAAAACAAGAACATTAAATTCTGAGTGGCATAACTTTCACATACATACGCCAATTGAGAAAGTCTTTCCATTGTAGGAAAGGTCTCTATATCTAGAATAGCAAGAAAAGATGTTTTGCTTGAGCGGAAAAATTTTACCCCTCAAAATCTTATTAAATTCCTCAAAGTGCTCCCATAAAGTTTAAGAGACGAAGTAAATTTTTTATTATTTTATTATTTTAATTTTCATTG
>APFE030558292.1:206582-219625 GCA_000404065.3 Pinus taeda | reverse complement strand
AAGCAGAGGATCAATCTCCAATGCACCTACTACCACTGGTTGAAAACCACTAGCATAATCACTCCTATGCCTTTTAGGTGAAGGCTCTGGACTCACAGGTGAAAGCCCATGAAGTCTATGGGACTGCCGAGGTGGTTGATTAGCCACTTTGAATTATTTTTATAAGATGCACTTAAAGACTCAAGAAAATTGAAAGCTAGGCCAACTAGGAGCATAGAACACACACTAAAAATGTCCCTAAAGAATTCAGCAATCAAACAACTTCCAAGTATTTCCGCTCCGGGTGATTAGGACCGGACACCAAAATACAAGAAAGTTAATAATAATGGCCTTCCGAAAATAGACTGGGGTAATTATGCCCCAGGTCTACTAGCGAAGGTATCAGAGGTAGTTACGATGACCTCCAAACAACAACCTTTGCTGGTGCAAGCCCCCAAGCTTCGCAATGGTGCCCTCTAGAAGTATCGTTGAACGTGATGCAACATCAACCTCGGGTGCCACGAGATTTCCCTCCGCAGGAACCTCTATAGATCCCTGGGATAGGCAACTAAAGATACCAGCTCGTATCAGAAGTCGGGCGAAACAGTCGTGAGGTAAGATTTGACAAGTAAGAGAGGGGGTATCTCTCGTCCTTATCTTCACAAACCCTGGTGCTTAACTCCCAGTCACGGAGCTTTCCTGATCTCCCTAACGCTATTGGATTTCACTCTTTAATCAGACTTCTATGTTTTACAATTTAGAATGGCCTTGGAGAGTTTACTCTGCTCTCGCCTAATCCAAGGCCCTAAACAAACCTAAAATTTGTTGGTGTATACTGATTGACAATACAAAAAGTTATAGTTTATTTTATTAAGCGCTTGATTTTAAGTGGTTATTCTTTTAATTCAAAGGGACAATATGGAAATGAAACCGATGGTGTTTTTTATGATGCAAAAGAAATTAATGAAAAACTAACTTATATGCAATGCACTTGTTTTTTCTTTGATGAAAATCAACTTCTACCTGGATTCTAAGAAATTTCTATAACACAAAAAAAAAAAAAAAAAAAAAAAAAAAAAATTCCTTTTCTTTTCTTATAGCAGGTTTCACACTCAGAAAAACTAAAAGACTATTGATGCTTTAATAATGCAAAACTACCCTAAAGCAAGGTGTACATGATAATGAAAAATTCTAGATTACTCTAAAAAGAGATGAAAGCAATTGTTTAAAACTTTTTAATAAGCCAACTTAAACGTTTGAAGAAAATGCAAGTTCCAAATACAAATTTTCCTCCAAATAAGCAAGGCAAAACTCGAAAAATCACAATTCACTTTCACAAAACCAAAGAAACCAAAATCAAATTCGGCAAAAGAAAGCAAAAACAATGTTTTTGAAGAACTTTTCTTTTTCAAGAAGCAATGAAAACAAATTTTCAAAAGCACTCAAAATGTTACCAAAGACTCAAAGACCGAAATCAAAGCACAAGGAAACTTTGTAAGTTACCAATTCAACACGAATGAAAACTTGAACAATAAAAAAAGTTTTTCAACTTGCACTAAACGATCCAAAAGCAGCAAAAAGAGCTTTGAGAAACTGATCAAGAAATCAGGAAAGACACACTTTCAATTTTATCAACAAGAAACTTTCAAAAAGCAAGAAAAAGTGTATGGCCACAAAAATGACGGGAAGCAAAGCAAGTAGACCAATAATGAAGTTTGACACAAAGATTGAAAACAATCTTCTGTTCTGAAATACCAGAACAATCAAGAACCTCTATAAGAAGCCTTGCGTGTTCAAACACAAATCATAAAACTCACTCTAACACAAACTGAAGCCAAAACTTTTCAAAGGAGGAGAGAATTCAAAATAGTAAGCTCACTAAATAATTAAATTCTAAAGACAAGAACTAACCACTCAGAAATCACACAAACCAAGAAACAAATCTTTCTGGGAAGAAAGATTTGAAAAAAACATGCAAAAAATTGTATACGTGATTGTGTCCCTACACAGGGGCATGTACACTCGCTTCTGCCAAAAGAAACTCGTGTATACGCAGTTTCAGTTCACATAAAGAAGCATGTATACGCTTCTGTAAATAGACAAAGGTACGTATATGAATTTTTACAAGAAAAATAAAAAATGAGGCCTCATGAAAAATATCAGACTTGAAGTCTGAGTTCCTACAGGAGCAGGCAATACTGTCACAGCAAGCAAAACAAGAACTGAGCCCTGATTGATAGTGAACAACCCAAACTAGGAATAACAAGATTGTTATCCCTAGTGGAGTCACCAATTCTGTTAAGGAAATAAGTCCCCTAGGGATTTAGGTCAGAACCCCAACAAAGCAAGAGTAATCTACAGCAAGAAACTCACATACAACTCAAGAAACATGCTTAAATAAACAAACTATGCGAGGATGAATATACCCAGATGTTCTTTGTTTGGGTAGTTCCAGGCAGGGTTCAAACCCTCTGCAACTCCTAACGATCTTTGAATTTGCAAATCAACTAATTCAAATGCACATAGCAGCATATAGACAAAGCATTTTAGTGAAATCAACTTTATATCATATAAGTAAATGGTCAGTTATACATCAAAATAGTCACTCATACATAAACCATAACAATAACATCTGATGCATAAACAAAGTTGATCTCAGGAACAAGACAACATTTCTTTTTATTATAGAAAACTATAATGAACATGGAAAGAGTTCACCTGAGTTTTCATCTTCCGGCTCCAAGCAAAATTGTCCTCCAGGTCTATCCAGTCCCAGTCTTCAACAACCTCCTTCCATAACCAATACCATGATATCTCAAGCAAGTGAGAGAATATCAACACTCAAGGAAACAAGGGTTTCCTAAACTTGGGGAAGTGCTTGAAGCACAGGGATACTTCAGACTTGATCAAGGGATAATCTCAGTATAGTAATTCTATCATTTCTCTCCTCCTTAAGCCCTTCCCATTGAAGTCTTTTTATACTTCTCCCAAATTAGTTTTTGAGTTGGGAAATAGTTGGGAACAGTTTGGCCATGGGCATTCGGAGGTAATCAACAGGTAAAACCCATGATCTCCACCCATAATTAAGGAAATTTAATTTTTTTAAGTGTTTTAACACATATACGGGGGTTGGGTATAGACTAACCCTTGTGTACACACTTTTATCTGAGGTAAAAGTAGCGTACAGGGAGTAAAACATTGTTTTTAAAATATTTGGACCAAGTCTGGAAGGAGGGGCTATCCTAGGCCATAAACCAAGCATCACAAATACCAAGGGTGATATTTGGAGCTATAACAGCAGCCAAGCAAGTGTCTATGAGCTTGCCTACCTATGAAGACATCAAGTTGTTCATGGACAAGGATATCAAGATCAATTGCAATGGCATCACAGTGAGCAGCACCATCAGCAGCAGCAGACTACAGCACACCTGCACATAAAGAATGCAAGAGGAAGGTTGTTGACAGCATAGATGTAAAGAAAAGCTGCAAGTTCAAAGCAGATCCACTCATGACAAGATCAGCTTTGGAGATTGAGGCTATGAGGTGATGACGCGACATGAATGTTGTGCGAAGGTAGAGAACGGAACATAGAAGGCGTTTCATGTGCTAAACAGAACAATAGCTACATAGACAAGATAATGAGTTGCAGCAGGAACAGGTACAACAGGGGGTGCAACCTGCACAGATAGATGAAACTGCACCCATACAAGTTATAGATCCATTTCAACAGCTGGCACGGAGCAGACAAGATGAGAAGTGTTGTTGATCGCATGTAAGGGAATTCAACACCATGCATGTCATTGTGCGCACACATGTGATCCACCCATTTGGCACACTCACCGAGGCAAATACAAGAAGCAAGTCCAATTGGATCTGAACATGTATTTTAACAAGTTGATGTGCACAGCCACCAGCACATGCTTGGAGATCAACGTAGACACTGTGCATCAACATGTTGGCAGTCTAGTCATACCCAAGATGACCATGTGCATGCTATCAGACAAGTGGGATAGAGGAGCCATATAAGTGTACCCGGATGCAACAGAGGTAAGAGTTTGCTTTAGTAAGAGGTCACCATTGAGCGCACAGACACCATCACGGATGACTAAGCTTGGCATCAGTTTGCCTTCATCGACCATCACAAGGATGTCAAAGAGTTGGTCTCACCACAACGGTCTGAGTGTTAGTGATGTCTTGCATGACTTGCTCAAGCCGTTTTGTCTCACATGGGTACATGTGCATTATAATGTACCATCTTGTCAAGTGTAAATTCAAAGGTCGATAGTTGGATGTAACAATCATAGAGTAGATGAAAAGTCATGAGAGTAGATGAATTGTCACAAAGGAGAATGTCAAGGGCCACTCCACCCTTTGCTATAAATAGTCCCTCATAACTCATTGTAAAGGCTTTTGGTCAGCCAAGCTTTCGATAAGACTATCTTAGAGAGATCTTGGACAATATTGTAACGGGCCTTGGCTTGTCCACTGTGCAGAGCTAGTATATCTCTTTGGAGGAGCAGGCGGTTGTGTTTGTAACGTTTTGTTATCGAAACTAGTGGTTGGACATGGATGTATTGTACGACTGGAACTTACACACTTCTTAATATAACAAAGCCATCACATTTCATGCATATGTTGTATTGTATTCCAACTATCTTGTTTACTCTAAATGATATATGTATTTTTTTGCTTACCCATGCATGTATGGACTATTCTATATAAGTATGTATGAATATTTATGAAATGTGTTATTGGTTTAACCAACACTTTTCATTGCTTGTTAACTTGCTTTCTAGCTTATGATGCATCTTCACTCGTGTGTTCCCTTCCAAGTCATGTACTTTACAGGTTTCCAAGGGGCACACTCATTCCACTCTTCATGTGTTAGAAGCTCTCATGCACCTTCCTTGACTTACTGCAATTGTCACACCCTTGCTACCAACAGGGACATCTTACTTTCCTATGTGCAAAATCGCGGTCAAGGCATTATTGTACGACCCACTACTGGGACTCCTACACCAAACGGTCTGAGGTCTAATTGGGACTTCTTACCAGAGAGATCCCCTGACATGTTGGTGGTTCCAGCACCGTCAACACAATGTTATGTACATATGGTGTTGTGTACATTTTGTACAAGTGATACTATGTACATATGGTGTTGTGTGCATGATTGTACACGTGGTGTTGTGTGCATGATTGTACACGTGGTGTTGTGTGCATTTGGTGTTGTGTACATGTTGTACATGTGGTTTTGTGTGTAGGGGTTGTTGTGCACAGGTCGTGCATGTGATGTTATGTACATGTGGTGTTGTGTACATGTCGTTCATGTGGTACTGTGTACATGTGGTATTGTGTACACGCTATACAGGTGGTGTGGTGTGCATGTGGCACTGTGTATGCATTGTGTAGGTGGTTTCATGTACATGTGATGTTGTGCACATGTTGTGCAAGTGGTTTTGTGTACAGGCGGTATTGTGTATATTTTGTACATATGGTATTGGTGTACATGTGGTATTTTGCGCATTACGTACATGTTGTGTCACGGTCATGCTGTATTATGTATTCATTGTGTTGTACTGTATGTACATATTTTTGTTGTGTTGTACACTGGGTGTAGGTGTATGTATTGTGTTGTGGTGTACACCAGATGTAGGAGTATGTTATTTTTTGTGTTGTACACTAGGTATAGGTGTATGTGTGGTATGTCAAGTGTAGGTTCCTGTATTGCATGGTGTTGTATGTTGTGTGTGGTTGTATATGTGTGATGCACACTATGTGTATGTGCACATGGTTGAGGAGAAGGCATTGGGTGTTTGTTGGGTGTGGCAACCGATCTGGTGTGCATATAGAATAAGGACAAAGGTAGAAGCTAAGGGTTGATTAAAGGATAAGCATCAATATTTTATTTCATTTTTATTATGCATGTGATTTATGATTCTGGTCTATAATGATTACATATGATCTATGATTTTGTTTTATGATGGTTACATGTGATTTATGATTGTTATTTATGATGATTGTGTTTTGAGCTAACCTAATGTAATATGTTTATACATGATGATCTGGTCAAAGATGCTAGTTTGACTTGTTGTGACAGGAAGCAAACAAAATTGCAAGTGTACCTTATTGATGGACCACCAATGAGGTATGATTTGAATTTATTTCAATTTATTTTGAATCTAATGGAAAGTATGTGCTTGGTACAAGAAAGCATGAAATTCCCTATTGGGTGGTCAAAACTAATGACAAGCATTAGAAGCAACAACAAAAGGAATCGGAATAGGCAACAGTATGTTGGTAAAGCATTCAGGAGCAGGGCCATTATGAGACACTGGTACCCATAGTGTCCATTGATTTCCATGAGCATGTTATAACTGGTATGATGGTTTTAAGGTAGGGATATTCCTTCATTTTTTGACCTTACGATGTGAGGAAACTTTGCCAAGGGATGGACTGTCTAAGATGGCGGTGTCAGCAGAACTCTAAAGGTGTGACTGCACAAAAGGGGGTGACCGGATTTCTTGAGAGACTGTGTAGCAAAGAAGGGAAGGTAGGGGATATATTTGGTCTAGTCATTAGCATTTCAAGATGGAATCAGATGCACATTGGGAGTGTGCGCTAGAATGATGAGCCGATAACTATTCACTAAGAGGACAAGTGGTGCGAGATTATAGTGTTGGGCATTGGATGCATATTTGACCTTCCAGTGGATTTTGGACTTCTTGGGAAGGAGGTGAAATTATGGTATTACTTTGAGGGTGGAGGTGTGAACCTCTAGATTCCCTTGTTGCAAATGCAAGCATCATATCATTTTATTTGTTGGTTGAGAAAATGTGCATATGTGTATATGTGTGTATTATTGTAAATATTGTACCGAGATGTATTTATAAATCTCCATAGATAGTATGATTATATGTTGGGTGAATCAAACGTGTATGTGTGTATGTGGTTATTATTGTAAATATCATAATGAGTTGTGTTATAAATCTTTAGTAAATGGCATGCTTGTCATGTCTTCCACAGTGATCATTGTAAATACTGCAATGAGTTGTGTTATAAAGCTCCATGGGCAAAATATTTCATTTTCAATGATCTTGTTGGTTATATGTGTCATTGAACACCGAGGATGATGTTCCCCCAAGGGGGAGGGTTCTGTAACATCCCTGGTTAAAAAATCCATGTAAAAATATATAAGACCATGGTCATGGGACATGTATTCCAAGTTGAATGGTGGAAAAACACGTCCTATTGTGGTTGTTCATTTCGGTTATTATGGCTAAGGAAATTGGCAAAGGCAAAGGGAAAGGATTTGGAAAGGAAAAATGGCATTTTTGGCACATTTATTTGTGAAAATAATGTAAATTATGAGAAAAGGAAACTGAAAAGTCATAGGTTGCATGCGAGGAGGAAAATAAAGGAAAATAATGGGAAATGAATAAAATAGAGGACTCATTGATAAAAAGGCTTCTGAGGATCAACTGGTAAGATTTTGATCAAGATTTTGCTAAGGCTTGGTTAGTGTAATCTTTTGTCAGTTCAATTTTGGAGCTCTCATTCTATTCTCTCTCTCTCATTCTCTTGGACACTTAGATTTTTCATGGAGAAAGAGTGTGGCATACTTGGATTCTTAGTGCAAGAAGGCAAAGGAAGAGTAAGAAAGGGCAAGAGGACATCAGGATCAACAACTACAATGGGTTTTTCTTATAGGTACCGAGTTACATGTATGTTTTCCTCACTAGTTTTGGCATGCATGGCATATGTATCTGGTTTATTGGTCATGATCTGTCATTAGCATGCAGGATTGCCTGGATTGACAGTGGATTTGCCTAACTTTTCTATCTCCTAGATAGCCATGCTGTTGTGGGTTCATTTCCTTTTGTTTTTGGTTGGTTCTCATGTTCCTTTAGCTATGGGTTGAGTTACTACTTTTTGAAGCCTTGGTTGGACAAACGCTCTGGACCCATGTAACAGCTTAGGTTGAGTCACTAGTCTTGGAGCCTTGGTTGGACAAACACTATTGAGCTTTTGGTGGGTTGAGTTACTATTCCTAGAGCCTTGGTTAGACAAATGCTCTGGAGACCGACGATAGTTGTGGGTTGAGTTACTAGTCCTAGAAGCCTTGGTTGGAACAAACACTCTTAAACCCTAGAAGACTTGGGTAGAAACCAATCTGGTGATGGTTTGTGATGTGCGACCGTGAGGTGGAATCATTGTTTTATTGGTTGAGGTGGTTTGGCCTCTGGAAGCCCTGGTTCAGTTTTGATGGATTGTTCCATGAGATCCCACATTCATGCTTGGAATATGGCATGGAGGTGACTCACTGAAGAGAGATTTGGCTCAGCCATGTCTATGGTTGGTTGGTTCATGGAAGTCCCAAACCTGGCTAGTCATTGCATCATTAATATGAGGTTATTTCTCCTTCTTATTTCATGAGTGTTATATTGGTTCATATGTGGATTATATGGTTGTTGTTTCCTTGGTATTTCTGTTGTTGTTATGTTGCTTATGAATATGTCTTCTAGTAGTGTTGATGTATTCCTCTCATCATGTTTTTACTTGTAAATGAATGAGCAATGTATCTATGGCCTAATATATGATAATGCAGCTAATGTGATAAGGAAAAAAATGCCTCATAGCAAATCTCATATACGTATGAGACCCCTATGCTAAACTTTGTTATGTAGATTTCATATTTGTGATATGTTTGACTAAATTCTTGTCATGCCTAGTAGGGGTCCAGTATAGTCCTTGTCAATGTTTTTGCAAATGTATCATTGTTCTGTTATGTAAATTCATTTCTGAAGGTGTCATTGAGTTCTTGGCAGTGAACTAGGCTCTGGGCCTGAAAAAGTGACAAAAATATCGGATTCGTAGGCACAACACTAGGGAAAAAAGTCCCTGGAAGCTCCCTTGCCCTTGGTGTGGGAGATTTTGGAGCCTCCCAAGCGCACCCTTGTCCATATCAAGGGAACGTCTAGGGGTTTGGCGCATTAAAACTTATGTTGGTCTCAAGGGCTGGTTACCTGGGTCGTTGGGATGGCTATTGGGAGTTATGTTGCTAGTGTGGAAGGTCTGTGTGATGTGTTCCGCCAGTTCCACTTCCTTAACTGACACATAGGGAGTCGAATCATATCTTAGTAACTTCTCATCACACGTTTTCCCCAGTTGGTCGGTTACTTGGGCATATTTGGGAGGAGGGTGTTAGAACATATGTGCAACAATTCTTTACAATAAAAGAGTCTTTGAATCAATGGAATTATAATCATGTGCCTCAATATCTTACGAGGAGGACCATGTGCCTTATTTATTTATTTATTTTGGTACTTGTGATGTCCACACTTTGGACATATCTCTTTGTCTACATATTCATTTGTGTATAAAAAACAATAAGCATGACATGGATGGTATGATATGTACTCAAACTTAAAATTTTCAACATTTTCTTTACTTCTGCATAGTTTTCTGGCAAGACATTACCACTAGTAATTACCTTATCTTTATGGAACCTATGATTAATGGGAAATAGAAATGTACATCATCATCAAGCATGCATAAAGTCAACCATTTTCAATGTTTATTATATGACAACATTCA
This sequence comes from Pinus taeda, assembly GCA_000404065.3. Taxonomy (NCBI): domain Eukaryota; kingdom Viridiplantae; phylum Streptophyta; class Pinopsida; order Pinales; family Pinaceae; genus Pinus; species Pinus taeda. The sequence goes on along the minus strand of APFE030558292.1, from coordinate 210,052 downwards.
TTTTAAAATGGTTTACTTAATTGTTAATTACCTCAAAAGTATTGAGAAACATGCATCTAACATTCCATACATTGATTTCAAGTTGTACAGTAACATTATTGCCCCTAGTTTCATAGATTTTTACATCCCATGTTCAAAGAAAGGGCTGGTGGAAGCAAATTTATAGCTTTAAAAGAAAGTGTTGATGGTATCAATGTCACCCCATAGTACATTTTATTGGAATGCATATAACAACATTACCTTCATGGCATGGGTATCTTGTAAGAAATCATCCATACCAACCTATATATTTGTAACAGTCGTGGTTAAAGTTTCATGTAGTAAAGGATAATAAAGCAAAAATAAGACCAACGTCACGGGACACATATTCCAAGTTGAATGTTGGGCAAACACTTTAGTGGGAATCACTTTTGGTTTATTTGTGGCTATGGAAATTGGAAAAGGAAAAGAGGCAATAATTGGCATTTAATTATGAGAAATAAGGAAAATAGTAGAAAAGGAAGGTGAAGAGACACAAATTTGCATGCTAAGGAAATTAGAAGGAAAATCAAGAAAAAGGAGACATCAATGATAAAAAGGCACTAGTGAATCAGTTCACAACTTTTATTGGTTAAGATTTTGGTCATTCTAGCTTTTGTCAGTTATGGATTTGCATTAAGTTTAGAGAGAGAGAGAGAGAGGTCCAAGAGGACAGAGAACAAGCACATGGGAAAGCAATCAAATGAAGGAAAAGGAAAATCAAAGGAGCAAAAGGAGAAGGTTGGATCAACAGCTTTAATAGGAAGATTTTGCAGGTAATAGGTTGCATGTGTGATTTCCTTGTTTGCATGTGAATGCATGGTACATGCATTTGTTTATTCGGTTCATTTGTTTTCATTGGCATGCATTTTTCCAGGTTTAAGAGTGGTTTCAACCTTTCCTTTCCATTTCTTAGATAGTCATGGTGTGATGGGATTTATTCTTGGTTCAGCTTTGGATTGTCGAAAGGTTTTGGAACTGGGTGAGGTGGTCTAAGGAACATTCCCAATGGTTGGGGGTGGAAATGGTTTTCTCTATGACATTCTCGATAGGTGGGTGGAGACAGGAAAATTCATTAAGGTATGGTGAAGGAATTCTGAGGCATCCAAGCTTGGTTTGGTTTTGTGATCTCAGGACTAGTTTAGGCGAGATCATGGTAGCTTGAGGGTGGAGGTGGTTTAACATTTGGATTCCTTGTTTGATTATGTCTTGGTTTGTCCCATGAGATCCCATATTCATGCTTGGAATATGGCACGTAGCTGATTTGCTGAAATAAATATTTCATTCAGCCCAATCTATGGTCAAGTAGTACGTGGAAGTCCCTGACTTAGTTAGATTTTACATATGTTAATATAAATTATTTTCCCTATTATGATTTATGAGCACAAATACTTGTTATTAGGAGGGTTTTATGGTTGATTTTTCATGGTTAATATTCTGGTTATATATTGGTTATAAGCATGGTTCTATGATGTGCTCTAGTTATGGCTCTTGTATATGATTTGATAAGTATTTGAATGGTAAATGAATGCATTGGCTAAAAAATGTTGTTGCAACTACTTGAGAGGGAATTAGACCTTCTTGGTTATTCTCAAATGAAGTGCAAGCTCCTATGATCAGATATTCATTCATGACATGTAGCTTTCACGTTTACCATATGTTTGGCAAAATGTCTATCATGGATTAGGCATGTCTAGATCATGTTCTTGCTTGAGTTTTGATTGGTTGGCCCTGTCATCAACTTTTTAATGTTTATGGAAAGTTACAAGAAGTTTTATGCAGTGGTCTTGCATCTAGCCTAGAAAATTGGCTCGGAACTTGAAATTGTTGGCACAAAACTGGAGTTTTTGGGTCATAACCACATGGAAGCAGGAATGTGTGTGGTTGGGACCTCATAAACGCACTATTGTTGTGTTTTTCATGTGGTTGTGGATTTTCCCTTGTGAAAATAACTCCAACTCAAGGATTGATGACCTGGAGTGGTTTTTAGGCTATTGAGTGGTCTGGTTTCCCTAGGATGTCTGTAAGTTGTCGGTGTGTCAAACCCACTTCCATAACTAGAACTTAGAGGTCGATTCATATCATAGTGACATTCATCTCATGTTTACCCTAGCGAGCTTGTGAATTTGGGTAAATGTGGGAAGATGCATTTACATATTGGTATCAGAGTAGGTTTTCATTCTCTTTAGGTGATATATGATACCACAAATTGGTATCGTAGCTTCCAGGTTCAAACACTTGGACTGGATGGGTGGTTGATTCAACCATGCTCGGTATGCTTCCTCTCCTAGTTGTGCTCATTTAATAACAAGCTCTTTGTTTGACATCATCAATGGAGTGTAATGGTAGATGGTAGACAAGTCTCCTCTCATTATAATCCTAATTGAAATTTATTGAACATTACATCAATAATATTAGTTTCGAAGTGTATTTAGTATGTTCAAACATTATAAGAAACATTTATTAGAAGCGTGGAATTTTTTTGTAATAATAAACATGCAACCAACCACTTTATAAAGCAAATGTCGAATTAAGTAATACACTTGCATAATTCCGTTAAAAAATCAACTCACAACTAGGGTGTCATTGTAAATTAAAAGATCCAATTCATGGTACAGTACAATTGACCCAGAGTAATTGCTAGAAGATGCCATGATACACTTGGTAGGGTAAGGTTGTTGTCCATTTTCATCAAACATATCCCTATAGTATCAAGTTTCTCTTGATAAGATATTGTGATAGTTTTTCACTGGTGGAATATCTTGCACATCCAAAATCAATTCAGACTCATGATCCTACATAATTTAATGAACAAATATTCACATGGACATGCATAAATAACATAAATGCAATCATATAAATGAATTATTAATAATAATAAATAATAATATATTGGGTTTACTGCAAATTATGGAGAAGCACTTGCAATAATATGGAATGAGCTAGAATTTGAAGAATTGGCCATTTGATACTATAAACTTTTTTCTGCTACATTTGAGCCAAAACCCGCATGAATACATGAATTTGTTCTTAAATGAAATTTTGGGAAGCATAGAATAATCTAACCTCAAAATTAATATCCAAGGGCTTGTAAATGTTATCAGTGAGCTTAGTTACTTAATACTGCATCGATACTAAATTATACAGAAAATGCACAAGTACATCATGTAATGACAAAACACCAGAGTTGAATCTTCTTTGTTTTTTCCTATGCTAAGAAAAACCTTTGCAATTATATTTTTGTAGAGGTTTATAATAGTATTTTTTCATTTAAATTACGTAGCATTGCATTATATCATTAAGTAAGCACCAATGTGCTTGTAATGATAAAGGTGCATCATTAAATTGAATTAAGAAAATAAATCATGTGTGCCTTTATCATCAATGAATCGAAATATATAGAGAGATAAAGAGAGAGAGAGAATATATCATCAATGAATCAAAATATATAT
>APFE030558292.1:83129-180578 GCA_000404065.3 Pinus taeda | reverse complement strand
TCTTCTCTCACAGTCTCACCTCTCTGTTTCTCGCTCACACAGAATACACATCTATCTCACAGCCTCAAATACAATGCCCTCATACAAAGAGAGGGGTTGCCTTCTAGGGCAAAAAACCCTACACTAAACATAAGTTCTACCGTCAGATCATCTGCCTAATGAACAGCCCAGATTGACTAGAAATTACTATACTTTTACAAGGCAATTTTACAGTTGTTTTTAGCTTCGGGGTCGTTGCCCCTGAAACCCCCCGCCAGGGGGGGCTCCCAAAGGTCGCAACCGGCCCCCCTTCGACCCCCCCCTACAGCGAATATTTTACGGGCGGCGTTGCCGCCCCCATTTTGAACTGGTGTCCAATGTGGTGGTACTTTTGAATATAGAAGATAATCAGGCTCCACACCCAACAATCTCCCTGTTATGCTCTTAACCTGCAAATGATACCCAAATACATAATATGCGAAGAAAAGATACCCAGAACACAGAATATGCGAAGAAAAGATACCCAGAACACAGAATAACAATGATTTTATTATTCAGAGAGTAATGTTCACTTGCCTCTTCGAGGGGGCAACCTCCAATAGGGCAGAGCTCGATTACAAAATAAGACACGATGCTCCTCGCAGGGAGTCTCTATCCTTTATATATGGCTCATACATGCAATACCACAGGCCAATACCATGGTATTACTAATACCATCTATCTAATACTACGGCCCATTTGCAACTAACTGTGGTTCCATTATTAATTGTGGATTAACCACTTACAATTATTAATATGGGCTTTATTGACTCTTGACTATGACGTGATCCCATTACATAAATAAGGGGGTTAGGGTGGGACCCTCACAAGAAGCTTGACACTAGGGGTCAACCTAGACCTGTCATTTTTTGGACCCCACTTTTCCATGAGTTTGGATCACCATATACATACTCAAACTTCATAGATTCTTTTGTGTATCCAATCATGACTATGCTCACTGGAAATCCTCCACCTAGGGTAAGTCTAAAGATAAAAATAATCCTCCAAATTTCCAAGCAAACCAAAGTGGGAGATTGGTACCTTTACCAAAACCACACAGAAATAAGAATATATTGTTGCCTTCTTGCACAATATAAGTTGCCAATGTACCTACCTATGAGGTTGTTTTCCTTAGAATATTACAGACAGATCATCAATGCAGATGAAGTCAACTTTGTCAATGCCAAGAAGAAGGCCTATTTCAAAATCAAAGACTAGTTAGGTCCATTCATATGCAATTCCAGAGAGGCGGGGAAAGAGGTAGACCTGATCCTGCAAAGAATGAAATTCCAAAGGAGCTTTGTATGGAGATATGACCCTTTAGAATTCATTACCAAGAAAAGGAAAAAGGTTAAGCTAGGACCTTTTATCCACCACTCCATACCAAAAATAGAGGCATATTCAAATCAAACAGAATGGGTGGAAAATACCATAGTAGACAGAAACAGCACAAGGGTAGATATAGAAAATGCTCTGATTGAATTGGAAAAGTAGCTTGATGAGAGCTATTTTCTACAAGTACCAGAAGACCAAGAAAGAGCCATGAGCACCCCTCTATTCATGCAGACTCCTTAGAATGAGGAGAAAAATCCTAAAAGAAGTAGAGAAGAAGCCTCCACCTCACCTATGAATACATCTGAGGCACAATGTGAAACTAGTCACAGCAAGAGGCCAAGACTCAATCCTGTCACTAAACAGGAAAATACAGAGTAATCAGTACAGGTGACCACCATAGAAACAGACAGAAGCAGGCCCACCACTCCTTCTTCAAACATGTAAGAGCCTTCCACTTCACAGACTCATCTATTGGAAAGGAAGATAAGTTTAGAAGTGTCCTCACTCAACAGGCCCGCTAATAAGGATAAGGACTTAAAAGACATGTATAAAGACATCAAAATGAGGAATGAGAAGCTTAAAGCCCAAAAATATGCTCAATACCTAAAGCTCACTCCCACAAATCAAGCAAGGCTGATGTCAGCCTTTGAAATCAAGGAGGGGATGTTGCAGATGTCCTTTATAAAGCCTACAACACAACAACCCAAAACATCATCATATTTCAAGAGGGTTGACTTTGAAGTATTGGCAAGGGATGTTCATCCCATAGATCAAATAGAATTGCATAAATAGGCTGGAGAAATGATATACTCCACCCTTACAGGTAAAGCCATAGCTACCCATAATTTATAAATTTCATTGAATAATATCTCAGCATAGTTTCAATGGGAAAAGTCCTCCTCACAAGCCAAGGATACCAGGATTAAGTCTTTGTAAGACTTAATTATTGAATTGGGACATGATCCCAAGGATATTAAAGCTACAAAGAAACTCATAAAAAAGAAAAACGATGATATTTTTGCACTTAGAAAATAACTGAAAATTCCCCAACTGCAACATCCTCAAACGTTGGAAGTTTTGGAGACCAAACAAAAGCATGAGGAGTTGATGGACTTGGTCCTTCAACTCAATGATAAACTAAAGGAAACTAAGAAAGAATTGGATAATTTAATCCAATTGAAATAGACTAACATTGCATCAACTTCTGCAAATGTCATCCCTACAGTGTCTATAGCAGTCCCTTCCACACTGGCAAATTCACTTGCACCAACAGCTCCACCTGCCACATCATTACTAGTTACAGCAGAGTCTACAACAATAGGTACACCAAGAGAGGATGCAGATAAATTAGTCAATGCCATGAATGAAATGTCCATCCAAGCCACTAAAATGAACAGACTAAGAGAAAAGGTGGCGAGCTTAGAAACTAACTACAAACTTGCCTAGATTATGCAAAAAGAAGAAACTCAGAAGGCCAACAGGATGAATGAAAGGGTCAAAGCCTTGGAAAAGGACCTAACATTAGAGAAACCCCTTGGACAGGCCAAGGAACTATTATGGGCCAATATCATTGACTATGTCAATGATATTTGGCCATCAATTCAAGTTATTTTTAAACAAAGAAGATTTAATAAAGATAACTGCATAAGCTATCCAGAAAGTGAAGGAGGAGTTGGGAGACATGCCTGAGGATGCCAATAGACTCATCCACTTCCTCAACAGCAAGAATAGGTAAGAACTCTAATATCTAGACATAGAAGACAAAATTGAAACTAATTTGGAAATAAGAAAGGTTCTTTCCAAGAGGAATCTAATGCTAAACTTGGAGGAAAAGTGCAAGAACATGTAGGTGGCCATTAATAGATTCATGGCCAAATTCCAAATTTTGAGGGAGAAAGGATTTCCCAGTCTGTTGGTCATCAATGACAAGCTTATGACACAACAGGACTATGACAATAGACTCAGGCAGTTGGCTAAAGAACAAGCTATCACTTCAGTAATAAAAGACCTGCCAACAGGCAAAGCTTTATATAACACATTTTAAAACCTATTTTTCCTCTAGCATGAGGTAAAAAACTTATTCATTACCAAGCCCAATTTTGCCAAATATACTGAAGCTGATGATATATACCGAAGGATGATGAATTTCAAGTTACCTGACAATGAGTGGTGGGAAAAAATCACTGATTTACTGTAAGAAATTTACAATAAAAAAGTTACCATACAATGAAAAATGGAATAGCCAAGTAAATAGGTGAAGACAGGTTAGCAAGCCAAAGTGTATCAGTGTCAAAGAGTATCAGAGGAAAGTCAAAGGTTAATAAGGCTCTCATACGTGAAAGATCAAACATCAAGGCAGCTAAAAGGGCTAAACCAACCATAAAGGCCAACAGTACCATAATAAAGGGGGCGTCATCAAAGTAGTTCAATAGCTATCTCTATCTTCCTGTAGGAAGATATTTTCTTTTCCTAGATTAAATCTCAAGTTAGTTTGAGATATTTTGTAATAATTGTTTGTATAAATACTTGATAATTCGAAGTATGTAGGTGTGGATTCTTAGACATTTCTATAGAACTTTTGATTAAAAGACTGTAAGCTTTTGTATCATTGAATGGACCAACAAGCTATATTAATGAATAAAGACAAGACATTTCACAGGATTCATGTGTAGATCGAAGTGCAGACAAGTATTTTCTATTGTGTTGTTATCTTTCTTAAAGTTTTTCCACCATATTTATTGTATATCTGAAATCTGAATGCTATAATATGGAAAGATATCTCAGAATTTGCTTCATTGCACTCTGTTTTAACTATTATGCATTTTAATGTTTTCTGCTAATTATCCAAGTTAAGTAATTCTTGATTGCTCCTTAGTTTAGGTAGTCTCCCTGTAATCTATAGCAAATGATTCTTAATTGCCCTTTGTTCATGATTATCCTCTGTTCCTCATTTTAATCCCAGTCTGATAATTCTTAAATGCTCTCTCACCCTGGTTAAGACCATTTCACCCATCTAGCCCAAAGACCTGCACTTTCCTCTGTTGGCTTACCCTCTAAACACTCCCTTTAGTGAGTTAAATCCAGTTCTGCTGCCCTTCTTTGACTCCATAGCCTAATGGTCCAAAAAAGTCCTTCTATCCATCTGTTTTAAGGATTCCACCATCCAACCTTCAATACAAATCAAAACCCACTGAACTTTAAAAACTATCCTAAAATCCCAGCAAACAAAGCTAAATCATATGGAGGGAGCCCTCTCTAAGCCATAGGTTGGCTAGAGCCTATTCTTTAAATATTGGTTTGTGGTTACCTCGATATTTTCCTTCTTCTGATAACTTCTAGGGAAAATTCTGAGTGATAACTACTTGCACAAAAAAGAGCAGAAGAAATTATGTGTTCTTCTATATACAGGTATCTATTCAACCGCTCTTCTTTCGATAGGCGTGGATTCCTGTTTTCTCGGGCTGGAAATTCTTGTAGCTTTTGATATATCCACTTTTTGATCTCTTTCTTAGTCAGTACCCACTTATGGCTCATCACATATTCCTCAGATAGATCTTGGTCTTGGCAATGGAACCATTTGTTGGCTTGAGGGGGCTTGGACCTAGGTTTAGAGTTAGTTGCACTAACCAACAAAACCCTACACTATCGGCCTTTTCGGCAACAACTCGCGTAGCACAGACTACAACCTCACCCAATGTAGTATTGGGGGACGCTAGAACCATGTTTCTACATCCAAAGGACTATGTGATGTGTATATGTTACTTTTAGGGCCTTATTCTGGCCTTTGCAAACCCTAACTATAGGTTTTAACCCCATACAGAAATTACCTGCATACGAATTCTAAATCATAGAAAAATAAACAATGTGAGAGCATAACACATAAAAAAACATATGCACAGAGATTTTCTCCTGGATCCCAAAATCGGGACTACCTGCTTGATTTTTCATTATATTCCTTTCAATGTTACAATACATAGTTATACATGCTGAAGCATCCAATACCATGGACCGAAAACCATCACGTCCAACACCATGGACCAAAAAACCATCGCATCCAATACCATGGACCGAAAACCATCGCGTCCAAAAAACATGTGCGAAAATCATGCACAAAACCATAGGTGGGTCCGCCCAACCTAACATAGGGTCCAAAACCAAAATTTTCCCCATAAAGTGGGGTTACAGGTAACCCTCAAACCCCCTGTTAACTATGTGGAAAGAATATAACACAACCCAACACTTCAACTTCATCTTCAGGAATAACACTTTTTGCATGTGGTTGTCAAGCATCTCAATTTGGTTATGCACTAAATGTATCTTCTTCTTCTCATTCTCATGAGTGGCTCATTGATTCTGGAGTTTCTTATCACATGGCCAACAACAAAGCCATGTTTTGTTCTTTAAATGATTGTAACACCAAAAATATATATGTTGGTGATGATAGATCTCTTAGTGTTGTAGGCACTGGAACTATTCATCTAGACAATGGTTAATTTAATGATGTATTATGTGTTCCAACCTTATCCCACAACCTTCTATCTGTGTATAAGATAACTCATTCAGGTGAAAGTAAAATCATTGAATTTTAACCTCATGATGTTGTAATTAAGGACCTAAGAGATCCTAGATAGATTTTAGCTACTGGCATTGCCGATGATTATACAAGGTTGTATCAGTTTAACAACTTTGGGTCATCAACTCTTCCCTCGGTATTTGTTGCTCATAATGATGAAGTGAGAAAACTCTGGCATGAGCGATTTGGTCACTTAAACTATCGCTCCCTTCAAAATCTATGTAAAGGAAATATGGTTAAAGGTCTTCCTACGGTATCTTGTAGAGATGGTGTTTCTTTCGGATGTGTACTCAAAAAACATCATCAAGATAGTTTTGAAAAAACATGCCTCTTGGCATGCCTCAGCTCCTTTATAGCTTGTGCATAGTGATTTATGTGGACCACTTCCATTTGTTTCATTCTCTGGCTACATGTACTTCTTAACTTTTATTGATGATTTCTCCAGACACACTTTAGTATACTTCTTAAAACTCAAGAGTGAAGTATTTAACATGTTCTTGGCCTTTAAGGCCTTTGTTGAGAAACAATATGGACATTGATCTAGGTGGATATTGGTGGCCACCTGCCAAGTCCATCTGGACCCCCATCATTGTCTCTTTCAGCATTTTCAGTTTCCTTAATTATAGCACAACTTACTATTTTTAGCAGTTTTTCGGGTCCTGAACTTCCGGAGCCGTTTTGAGGCCCTAAACGACGTTTTTTGGGGAATTTGGGGGCAATAAGGGTCCAATGTTGCCCGTTCCAACAATGGTAGTTCTCGGATAGATCTTTCTAACGAGCTATCATACGCGTCAAACGGAGATCGTATGCCAAAGTTACGACCCCGGGAAATTGATGTACCAATTTACCCAAAACGGGGCCCACAATTTGGCGTTTCATCTTCTAGGGGTAGGTTTTGGAATGTGAAGGGTTTTCCATTGTTTCTCAATAATAAATAGGCCTTCGAGCCTCATTGTAACACAGTTCGGAACAGTTCAGAGGCATGTAGCCACACATCTCTTCTCAGAGATAAGCTACCATCACCCTAGCTGGTTTATTTCCAATTCTGGTTGTAAGCATATTCGGTATTTTCCATTAATGAAATGAAGTGTTATTTCCGCTGCATCTCTTTATTTATGGTTATCGCATCTCTGTATTTATGGTTATCTCTGTAATCTATTGCGTTCCTGTTTAAATCTGGATCAATGCCCCAACCTTCTCTTGGTAGATCTTTTGTAATATAATGTAATACCTATCAAAAAAATAGTCATATTTGAAATTATAAACAAAAGGCTCTCACATGTAAAAGTTCTTATTGTAAATTAGACGATTATTATTATGATTATTATTTAACGTTAACATTTTCCAACCTAGGTGCATTCATAATATCAAGGAATCATTCTTGTTTTCATCTTAAATAAATATTTTGCAGAGCATTTAGATTTAGTCTACAGTCTTTCTTCATATTTCTATAAGAGTGGAACTTTAAAAATATTCTCACTCAGTTAAAGATGTCATATCTGGAATTTATCCCTCAAGAGGTGCCTCCCATTCACCTTCATTCACAATAAATTCCTATCAAAACAAAATAGACAATGAAAATATAAGTCCAGTGTCAAATTCTTGTCTCTGTAGAAAATCTTGTAAGATTATTGAAAAAAAAAAACAAAACTTTGAAAATCTATTTCTAACCCGATGAAAAAATATTGTGCAACTTCAAAAATACAAACAAATACACTGGTTGAATTGAAAAAAATACTTGTAGTTTTCACCAAATATAATCAAGGATGTTACAACATACAAAAGTATATCATTAATATTATAATATATAATATAAAAAATCTTGCCAAGGATAGACCAAGTGGTCAGGAATCATAGTGTTAATGCCACCCATCTCAGTTCAAATCTTGTCTAACCCCAGTGCATGATTGCAAGTTTCACTTGTAAAAATTGGGCATCATAGTGGCATCTCAGAGGATTTGACCATGTCAAGCAGGTGAGACTAAGTGTGCAAAGCATATTTCAAGCTTCTTTTCAGTTATCTTGGGAAGTCACTTTTCTTGCAATCGTGAAATTTCCAAACACTTTCCTTTTTATTAATTTTAAAGACAAATTTTAGTCTTTGCAAGTAATCCAAAGTCATAGTTTGATAATTTTGTTTAAATTGTATTAAGGTTTATAGTTGCATATTGAGAATCCAAACAATAATGACATGATCATATTTGGCACTAAATATTCATATTATGCAACCTCATTCTCTTTAAATTCTAGAGTACTTCCAAATGACTCTTGAGATAAATTTATGCTCTAGACACACTGCATCAAAGTGAATTTCCAGTTAACAAATCTATCAGGGCACAAAGAAAATCATTGAGCCACAGTTGACAATTTCATCAATTATAGCACATGAAGGGAGTGGAAATGTAATTAAGTTCTATGGAACCATTGAGAAAAGAAAAATTTGGCAATAACGCAGTCTTCCATATTACCCTTTATTAGATTAGGTATGTTGGGCAGTGGATCCCCCCATAGCAGGGTTTTGCGGCTTAAAGCCCGAGTTTTGGTCAATGTGATGTAAAGACTCTGTGAAATGCGGGTGTGGAGCATGAAATTTTAGGATGAGTCATAGGGTTGTCCACCCTAAAATAATGTAATTTAATGTAAATTTGTGTCGGCCTACCCATGGTCCGCAGACCATGGGATTGTATAAATAGAGCGAGGCTCTAAGTGTAAAGATATTTTTTGGCAAGTAAGTAAAAGATAGATGCAAAGGCATGGTTAGAGGATAGAAGTGGATCTGAAGTGTATTGGGTCATAGTAGTAGGAAGAGGCTCTGCAGTTGAGTGCATAGAGGCCTAGTAGAGTCTGCGACTGAGTGCGCGGATCCCTGTAGCTGAGTGCACAGGGAGGAGTTGGGTCTGTAGTGAATTGAACTTGAAAATGATTATTAATAAAGATAAGGTTGATTCAAAATATTGTGCATCTGTTTATAGATCCATATTTTGATGTTATGTTTTAATGGTATCTGTTTATTTATATGCGCGCACTTTAATGAATGCTTATGTATGAAAACCTTCTAAGTAATTAACGAATAGAAGCTAATTAAGGAAGACATGGGTAATTAATATTGGTCGCACTATGGCTAGAGTTGCGCGAAGGCAATACCACAGGACGCAAGGAGCTCGCTGGTGTGCGTAACCTAGTAAGCGCGAAGGTTGAATCACATATCTGTTACCCCATATCAGACACCCCCAGGGTGTAGAAACCCAGTTCTAGCACCCTCCCATACTACTTCAGGTGAGACCTCAATCCACACTCCGCGGGCTATTGCCAAAAGGGCCAGTAGTACCGGGATTTTCTTGGCGAAATCACTTCTGAACCTAGGTCAGGCCCCACATAGCCAACAAATGGTTCCGTTGCCAGAACCATGATCTACCTAAGGGATGTCTGATGTTGTTCCGTTGGAACCCAACAAAGAAGGAAATTGAAGAGTGGTTGGACAAGAAGATTCACGAGTTTGCGACATAGGAAAACAAAACTCTGCAAGTATCTGAGAAAAGGTGGCTAGATCGCTACGTGTATATGGAAATCCATGAGATTTTCTTTGTATCCTTCCCTTATGAACTGTATGAGTGGGTCGCGAGGTTAGCCGAGAGCCAGGGAAGGTGTAGACTTGACCAACCGATAGTGTGGACTTTGGAATTACTACGCAAACTAGAGGCATCAGAAGATAAGATCGCGTGAGCTGTGGACCATTGGCTCGACCAGATAATATGGGGGTTCATCACTAAGTTCGTGGTAGACACGACCATGAGCTACAACGAAGTAGAATGAAGTTTTCTCAAGGGACCGCGAGGTAAGTATATTAAAATCTTTAAATACCTGGATTAAGATGTTGTTATGTGAAAAGTTGGTTATGCAAATACATTAATGTCTGGGACAACGCGAAGCGGAAAGATCTACAAAAGTAGTATGGAATTAAAAAACAATCCCTTAATTTCACCTTCAAAAAGAGCGAGGAAGAGCTCGCTCAGGTCTCTCTGAGAAGTGCGGTCAGTTTGATAAGGCAGCACATTCCGTAGTTACCACCTCCACCCACACCACCACCCGCTTCACCTCCCTCACCTCCATCTCCACCCACTCCACCTCCACCACCCCCATAGTTCAGCATGGCGAGCGCGATCAAACTACCCATATTTAGTAGAGTAGGGAAGAAAGATCCAGACCAGTTTTGGTTCGTGGTAAGAGCAGTGTGGGAAGCGCAAGGGGTCATGGATGACAACATTAAGAAGGCTACATTGGTGAGCACATTGCAGGATCATGCATTGACATGGTATACCAAGCACTCTAACAACCACCCAAACACATGGATAGCAAAGATCCAGAATTCGTTGAACATAGGATTTAGTTAGCCGAAATCAGAGACACAGTCAATCATCAGGTTTAAAGAGATTGCAATGCTCTTGGGCAAGACTCCTTGGGATATGGACCAAAGACTGAAGAGTACGATCCACAATGCTAATATGATGCTAACGGATGCACAACATTGTGCATGGTTTGTGGAATCCCTGACACCGCACTTGAGGATGGCACTGTCACAGCAGAAGCTTTCCACCCAGGCTGAAGCATTGGAAATGGCGATGAGGTTACATAAGACCCTGATACAAGATCCTAGGTTAGGAGTTCAACAAATCCACGCGCAACTACAAAATCTATGCTTGGAAATGTAGAGGTTGAAGCATATAGGGCACCATGGCTGGAGGCACGTGAGGAAGTATGGTGCATAAAATGCAAAGGCCAAGGCCATGACAAGGATCAATGTCCAGTATTTGCGAACTACTTGGTAGGAGGAGGACAATGTCGTTGAGATCGGAGGCACAAACACGGCCGAGTGTTACACCTGCGTTATGGTGTGTGACCTGTTATATAGGAGGAAAACACACGAAAAACAATTGTGATTTTTCGTAGAAGTATACACAAACTCCCCAGCAGTTGTTTTGTAATTTCTGCAGGTCGGTAGGCCACGACGAGTGCACTTGTCATAGATACAAGTTAATGATGGATCATACCCTAGCCTATAGGATGTAGACAGAAACACAAGCCCTCAACCCAGCTACGAGGGTGGCGCACACTAGATTTCAGGGGGAGGATTGGGACCAGGAAGGGGCCGCAGACAGTTAATTTGTTACAATTACAGAGGACCAGGGCACTACACTGTTTTGGGGAAAACTAGTGTCTTGTCGAATGACTATCCCTCTAGGTTTGGCAGCTACCCTAGAAACAACAGCTTAAAGTAATTCAACGATTTCTTCTATGTGCAACAGATAAGAGAAAGATAAAGAAACCAACTTGGAACTTTCGCTTAATCCCTTGCTTGATCTCTCTCCCCCTTGACAGATCTTGCAACTCCTCTATGTACTTAACCCACTTGGAGAGTACCTGCACAAGTACATCAACAAAGAACCATCAAAGCATCATGATCTATTACAACATAAACATTACAGAATCAAATATATAATGAACAAATGATAGCATTCAAAAATGATAACATTCACAATTGCACAATCATATGGAAGAAAACTTGAAAAACTTTATTGAATAGAAGGGATAATTACAACCCGGTTGTCTAATCCATCATCATCCTCCCAACTTCAATCCCTCTTCACCTCATGAAATAGCAAGATCACACCAACAATACAATATTCTTTCCTCAATTACAAACTATTAGCACATCCTTGCAATTCACAATATTCCAACCTCTAGATCTCTTAGATGAGGGATCCATTTATAGATGTGTGCAATAGTATGAGTCATCCATGGGGTTTGATTAGTGTCATTCCACTTGTTACAATTCATTCCACTTGGAGATTTCTTAGATCTCTTACTCATCCTGGGTGAATTCAAAGAGGCAAGTGGCATAGGAGAAGTTTCTAGAAGATTCCATGAGCAACCCCCTAGCAAACTGTCTCAGACATTTGTCCATCCTCACCCATCGCACCCTATAGAAGGCTTAATCAGTATGCATCGCACCTAGGCATTGTACCACTCAGTATGCATCGCACCCTTCCAATGGAGCAGTCAATATGGTTCAGTTTAGGCCATTTCTAGATGGTTTCTCAGGTGGAACTTTTGGGGAATGATGTAATCAGATGACTATGTTCTTTTAAGGTATGAAACAACTCTTTTAGGGGTTGAAGAGCCCTAGTTTATCAACATATAATTTTGGGGGTGATGTGCCCAAATATGTCTATAACAGTTTCCCCCTAAAGCATGAAGTCATAAATATTGATGTCGAGTGAAATGCTTTATCATGAGGATCCGAGGTCTCGAACTGGAAGGTGACCTGAATAAGTTGTAATACAATACATCATCATAATATAATTTCCATGATCTAGCTGAGGGAGGCATTCCCATGCTCAGCTTTATAAATTCATTTCATGTACGTAAATCATATAGTCATCTATAGATGCAGATTGGTGATTCTTCAAATGCAGAGTCATCATCCTTGGTTTGGATGACCATCTGTGCAGTGCCTTTGTACATTTGATGTTTTTATATCCCTGAATATATCACAACCCATATGGATGAAACTAGATCCGGGGTCTTCAAACTTGTTCAATCTTTGCCTGATGTACAAGTCAATCAATGTGAAGAGATGTTCTGAAATCGAACATGGAAAGACATCACTTGATTACTAGCCAATAATGTGAGCTGTTAATAGATGCGAGAGGAATCACCGAATATGATAATGACCCTCAAGGTACTACAGTACAATTCACGTGGTGTGAATATATGATCCAATGTCGAAAACCATACAAAATCTTTTGGTCGAAGGCCATCGATGTCAACCTATCACCGGAAGTGAGAAACTTGCCATTGATGCATGCAAGCTTCAAAGCACTGAAAGGGGTGTTTCTAAGTCAACTTCTTGGATAATGAGCTAATTTCGACATGAAGTGACTTGTCGTAGGAGGGCCTTAATGTATCCCACATCTACGACACGAAATGAAGCAAATGACTTTTGGAGGTGAAAGCGGATTGATGACACAAGGTTTAGGAATGGCAGTCATGAAAAAATGAAGGTTAGAGGCATTACAGTGGATGAGACATTAACTGGATTGAGGATTCTCAACTGAATGACTTCTCTTGAACATGTCAGTGACATTGAGATGGATTGGTAGCATTAACCCCAAAAGATGGATGGTGTGAAAGACCAATGGTGAGATGGCCGGTGAATGGAATAACTCAACCCAACTCAATCATGGTGATGGAGTGAAAGTGTCATGTTCAAGAGCGACCTGCTACCATAAATTCTTCAAGTTTTTCCACTTTTTCCCCAGTCATTGTTGACTAGTACCTCTTTATTTTTGTCAATCTTGAGGAGGATAACATATGCTTGTTCTATAATTTGCCCTTCGGACAAACCTGTCGCTATGTTTTAACGAGTCTAGCGACAGTGAACTTGGTCTCGTCTAGAATGGACAAGTTTGTCGCTATTGTTTTAACAAGTTTAAGGACACGGATAACTCGGTCCTTTTCATGTTTAGAGTTTGAAAAGGGATGAAAAGGAAACTCCAGAAGTTCTTTTTTCATAAAATAATCCCTTAGGTCCGAAAAAGGATAAAATAATACAAAAGGGATGACTTTTCTGATCACTTTAACGAGCCGAAAAAGACAAGCACCCAAACTTTTTCGTAAGATAATCCCTCGGGTCCAAAAAAGGATAAAATAATACAGGAGGGATGACATTTCCAATCACTTTAACAAGCTGAAAGGTCAAGGGCTCGACAATCTTTTCATATTTAACAAGTCTAAAAATGGTTTAAAGGAGACTCGATTTGAGGAACGAGTGATATCTAGGGTAGCAAATGGTTTTGGTGAATTTGGAACTTCTCAAAACATTGGCGAATTCTATGAAGAGGCTGGATAATAAGACCACTTATCGCAACTGTTCCTCAAAAGGGGTAAAACAACCAAGTGGAAGATTATGATCGGCCAAAGGGATGGTGGTGATGAGAGGTACATAACCAAGGTTCAAAACGCTAATAAAATGGCAATCACAAAGGTGGGTTCATTTTTTGGCAAGATTGAACAATGGGAGAACTATGCTTGGTGTCAGTTTCATTTTTACTCAAGCTCGAAACAACAAAATTGTGTTTGGAGTAGTGGTCAAAGATGTTCAATTCACTATTTAGCACATCAAATTCTTTCTTCAGTCGTTCAACCTGCTCAATCACTCCATCAAATTGATTAGAAATACATATATATGGACAAAAAAGAACTAAAACTAACATTTTACTTGAAGTACATGAACAGTAAACATCAAAAGTAGTTTTACCTTTCACTTTCATCATTTCTTTTCAAATTTGGGATTTTGGAGCTCTAGAGCGGTTTTCCCCGTCAAATTTCACCAGTTGATTTCGATAGATCCTGTGGACCATTTACCGCGCCATTCAGGACTAGGTAGTAGCTATCCTTGAGCTCTTTATTTTCATTCCATATTTTCTTGATTCTGAGCTAGTTTTTCCACTTTTTTGGGCCCCTGGGGTTTGAATATTTTGTTCCCCAATCATCACACCTAGCCTATATCGAAAGATGCAACGCATAGTAAGTTGTACACTGGCTAGTCAGTATGCATCTCACCTTGCTCAAAGGCAGGGTGCGATGGGCGTAGAAAGGAAACTTTACATAGTGTTTTTTTCATCAAATTCGGATCCCAACTCATCTTTTGCTTGCATTTTAGATATTTGTTGGATCAGGATGGTTGTCACATGGTGTGAATGAGAACATGAAGAGGAGGATATGATTGCTTTACATGACTAGGGCATAGTTGATGCATTAAGAAACTGTGGTTTGTTGAAGTTCTTCCGCATATCTAGCATGAGGCAATAGATCAGTTTGTTGCAATATTTTCTCGATGCTTGGGATCTTATTGACTAGGTATTCCAGATCAGAGGTAAATCCATTCCTATCATGGTCGAGGATATTTACTTTCTGACGGGGTTGTCGAGGCATGGTGCCTCGCTTTCACTATCAGGATTTGCTCGTGGGGGCGAATTTGTGAAAGATTACATTCATCAGTTCTACATGGATGGATCTCAGCCTAGTAGAGATGGTAATATTAATATCTGGGATGTCACTAATCGACCATTAAGGACCATTTTATTTACCTTTTCTACATTGGCTAGCAGTGTGGCCTTACATTTGGAAAACAGATCTTACATGTAGTATGCCCTGGAATACCTGGAACTTAAGGTGTTCAACTAGTGTGAGGAAATACTTCCTGTTATAAAAGAACAATTGTCCAAAGTGAAGAATGGAAGAACCAATAACTTTGGTTATGGATCCATATTGACTGTTTTTGCTTTGGAGAGAATTCCACTAATGCAACTTCAAAACATTTCACTGGGATTGCCAACACCGAGGGAACCACGGATGTAAAGATGGGTTGATCTTATGGCCAGACATGCCGGCCAGTCACAGATTTCCTTCTCTGATGCATTTTTCGAGTGGTTCAACTACCAGGAGATGGTATTTGTAGAGTATCCATACGTCAGGATGGATTTCCAAGGCGACCCGGATTTGGCATTACCAGTTGGTGAGCAGTGGAGTGCTATAGGTAAAATGATTTGACCACATCTTTGCTTTTTCAATTTTATAATGTTTTTGTGTTTTTTATGTTACCAAGACTAATCAAACTTATATGTGTGTGCACATATTGGACCAGTGCGACTAGTGGCACACCCACGGGTGGCAGATGATGCTCCAGCAGGAGAGGATGTAGGGAGGACCGCCCTTTGGGATCTGGACATATCGGAGACCCTAGCAGTGTTGCAGGATCAGATCGAGGACCTCACTCTCAGCATTCAGAATGTCAGGACCGGCGAGTTACCTTTGAGGTTACAGCGCCATACTACTGGCATGCCGAGTCATTGGACTAGGCTCCTGTGCATGATAGCACAGGCGGTGACATGTCATCACCAGCATCACTAGTCTAGGATGGTTTTTTGCATTCACTTTGAGTTTCTTGGTCAGATGACCGATTTTGCCTTGGACACAAAACATTTTGTAAAAATCTATAAACAACTATCTACTTTTGATTTTTTGAGTTTTATTTTGGCTAAGTGATGCAATCCTGATGCAAATGTCGATGTGAAATTATTTCTTTACAAATGCTGCAAATTTCTATTTAACACATAGTTTGCTAATGAATCAGTCAATCTGTTTACGTTTCTAGAAATGTGTTGATATTGAATGGAATCAAAATGTATTTCTAAAATCCTAACTCTTATGAACATGCGATAAATAGCTGGGTTCCAAACAGAATAAATGCAAGTAAGCTGTAGAATGACGAGTTGTGAATCTAGCCTGACAATGAGTTGACGTATGCCATGTGAAATAGCATCAGAGATAAATTCAATCAACACGTTATACTCAGTGATGTTGTTCGTTAATCGACCAATACATATCCCCCTGAAACTCACTAACTCACCACTTGGAGCGAAAATGGCCTAAGTTGTAGAAGATAGGTAATGCGTACTACGACTAGCTCCATCGGCATACCCAACAAACAGTTCCAAAAAGTCTGACATTTGCAACACATGTAATGTGGATTACCTAACCAAACTGACAACTCTAAAAGAAAACACTCAAAAATGCAATAAAAGCATATGTATAATGAGTTTACTACACTTAATCAAGCATAGTAATGTTTAAGATACAACCCGTTTCGGGGCTATGACAGTGGAATCCCATCATAATCGACCAGCTCGTAGGCTCCTTTTGTCAATACTCATTTAACAATGTAGGGGCCCATCCATAATGGTTTGAATTTACCTGCTCCTAATTTGTCAGAGTCCTGATCGTAAAGCAAGACCAGGTCACCTTCTAAGAAGACATGAGCCTTGACATGTTTGTCATATTGCGCCTTGACGCATTTCTTATGTGCTTCGTTAGCCAACGCAGCACCATGATGGGTTTCATCCAGATGGATTAGTTCCAAGAAACGAGCCTCTTCTTCGGAAGTTTTGGGAAGCAGATCAATTGCAATTTTGAGGGATGAGATTTCAGACAAAATTGGTAAGAGTGATTCCAGACCATACACCAACTGAAATGGCATAAATCTGGTCGCATTTCTCACCAAAGTCCTATATGCCCATAGAACTGAGTACAAGATTAAATGCCAATTCCGTTTGTGGACTCCAATCATTCTCTGCAGCATGCGCTTAAGAACTTTGTTGATTACCTCAACTTGTCTATTATCCTGTGGATAATATGGAGTATAACTATCATGGGACAGTCCTAATTTGGCAGTCAATTCAATCATCATGTGATTGTGAAAATGCGACCCATGATCGGTGACTATACCCTGTGGTACACCAAATCTAGAAACTACATGATTGACAAAGGAGAGAGCAGTCGTTTTGTTGTTGTTGTTTAATCTAGGCATCGCCTCGGCCCATTTTGTAAAATAGTTGATAGCGACTATAATATACCCATGCCCCCAGGCCAAAGTGGGGTTACATGTCATGAAATCAATGCCCCATTTAGCAAATGGCCCAACAGCAATGATTGGATGTAGTGATGCAGGTGGTAATCTAGTTTTGTGATCAAAAATATGACAAGCATGGAAACTTCTAACTGCAATTATGCAATCTTTGAATATGGTAGGCTAGAAGTAACCAGCTCGTAAGACTTTTTGTGCAGTAGCGTAACCAGATAGATGCCTCCCACAAGCACCTGAATGACAATCATTCAAAACTTTTTCGGCATCCTCATGGGTGACGCACCTTCGTAGAACTGTATCGACACCATGATGGTAAAGTGTATCACCAACGTTCAGATAGTCTTTGGCTTGGTATCAAGTGTGTCGTTGTTCAGAGCGAGAGGTGTTAGGCCTAAAATTTTGGGTTTGGAGATAGACCAATATATCCCCGTACCACGAATCACTTGACAATATGAGAAACAGAGTATCATCCACGATTGATGTTTGGGATGTTAAATCATTGGATGACGAGGGAAGGTCGCAAAGTAACTCTACAAAGATGAGATACTTCTTTGATTTGGATTTGGAGAATTCTAGATCAAACTCTTGCAAAATGGCTATCCATTTGGAATATTTCACCCCCAGTAATTGACGTGACAGTATGTAGGTCATAGGGTTACAATCTGACACAATGGTAGTTTTGCGAAAGAGAACATAGTGTCGAAATCTCTGTACTACTTGAATGGCTACTAAATCCAACTTTTCAACATAAGAGTACTTGCTTTCTGTATCATTAATATTTCGACTTATATAATATATAGGATGTTCGATTCTGTTATCTTCTTGCACTAAAACCATGGCGATGGTTGTATCTGCAGCGGTGAGATACAGGTTGAAGTCTTTTTGATAGTCAAGAGCGTACATTAATGATGCTTTTATCAGGGAATCTTTTAAAGCATCAAAGGAAGCTTGCGCAACTTGATCCCAGTGGAAGGGTACTCCTTTCTTCAAAAGACGTGTATAAAATTTAGTGAGTTCAACATAATGTGGAATGAATTTCCTCAGAAAGTTAGCTTTCCCTAGGAGTCTCTGAATCTGAAGAAAATTTGAAGGTGGAGGCATGTCAAGGATTGCCTAAACCTTAAATGGGTCGAGTCGAATTCCATCCTTAGAAACTACAAAACCAAGCAATCGACCAGAACCAACACAAAACACACATTTGTTCGGATTGAGTCGTATCTTGTAGTGTTGGCAACGTAGAAATATGGCTCTCAAATGTTGCAGATGATCAGTCTGTTTTCATGTATGAGCTGCTAGGTCGTCGAGATATGGTTGAATGATGTGTTTGATGTCATGGAAGGTGTAATTCATTGCCCTCTGAAATGTTGCCCCTGAGTTCTTCAAACCGAAGGGTAATTTACAATATGCGATTGTGACCCACGGACATATAAATGCAACTTTTTACTGGTCCTGAGGGCGAATATTGATTTGATTGTATCTGGAATATCCATCCATAAATGAAAAGATTTTGCATTCAACACATTCATCAATAATCTGGGCGATGGAGGATGTAGGATAGTTGTCCTTTAGACATGCTTGATTTACATCCCTATAATTGATGCACACTCTAATCATTCCTTTTTTTCATTACAGGAACAATATTAGATACCTAATCAGTGAGAGGAACAGGGTAAATGAAGCCAGCATGCAAAAAAATTTCAACTTCTGCTTTAATGGCAGTGGCTTTCTTCGGATGGATAGGTCGAAGCCGTTGTCGTACTGGCTTGACATCTGGTTACATCTTGATTTCATGTTCAACAATTCTCGAGTCGATGCCTGGAATTTCTTCATATGACCATGCAAAGACATCTCTGAATTTTTGAAAAAGAGCACAGTAAATTTCTAGTTCTGATGGGGAACAAGATTTGTCAACGTGAATATTTTCTACAATATTAGGTTTGGTTGAAATATTAATGGCGATAGTTTTTTCAATGTTGGACAGATTTCGCATGAAATCTACTGTATTTACAAAGTTTAATAAAAAATCAAAAATTGAAGGATGATTTAGGTCGCTTGAATAATCTTCATTGTCATCTCGAAGGTGGGAACGATGGTGGTAATCTTCCCACGGCGTCTCTCCTATCATCATTGATTGGATGATTCCTTTGTCCGTAGAATGTATACGATACCAAGGATCCGAAGAGGTACCATATTCTAAAGACCTATCTACCCAAAGGCTCATTAAGTGCTGATTTGGGTTTGCCGCCCAAGCCCAGAAAATTGATTGCTACAGAGATTCGATGGGGCTTGGTGGCAATGCCTCGCGATTATCCTCACTATCAAAAGGGTCAGAATTCTTCTTAAACTCATATGATGTAGAAGAGATCGTTTGATAGGTTTCCATTGTGGCCACAACCGCAAAACGAGATGGAGACGGAAGGGCAAAAGTACCCATTAAGGACCGGTCTTTTAGGAGAAATTCTCCAACATTTTGAAGTGATTGCGAACTTCCATGGATCAATGGAATGCTTCCAATAGCTTGTGAGATGTTAGGAAAAAAGGTTAGTTGGTCAACGATTGTTATTCCACCTTGGAAGGTAAATGCAATATTTCTAAAATATGTAGACACAATGGCAGCCATACAACAGCCATTTGTCTCTACGGCTCAATCGCAACCTCATGTTAGTGCTTCCTTATCTGGAATGACTTAAGCACAAACAGGTATTGTCAATCAGCATCTTGGTCAATCTTCTAGTATTAGGCAACAGCGAATGGTCCAATGACCATGGCTGGTACAATACCAACAACCACAATTCCAGCAAACCCAACCTCAGTTTGGACAGGGTTTACAAGCTCAAACTGGATTTGGTCAATATCAAGCCTACTGAAAACTTGAGCAACAAGGCTTTGTAGGTAATGGACAACCACATTTTCAAAACGGTTATCAACAACCACACTATATTGGTTATGTCCAACAACCTTATCAAGGTTACCGACATCAAATACATTACGTTGGTATGCAAAGACCTACTATTCAGGCGATTCCATCTTATCCTGGGTATGCTTCACCTAATTTGAATCAGCAGTTTCCCTTTGTAGCAACTCTAGAATTACCATATTTGAACTGGTTGATGAATGATCCAATTGCATACGCCCCTTGGTGGCAAGCGATTCCTCATAAACTTCCCTTCGATATTCCTAAATTCAATGGAAATCCAGGAGAAAATCCATTGAATCACGTAATGAGCTTTCATTTGTGGTGCTCATCTAACACCCTGAATGATGATTCGATTAGGCTTCGCCTTTTTCAGAGAACGCTCACTAGTCCAACAGTGAAATGGTATATTGAATTGCCTAGAGCTTCATTTGATAACTTCAGCTACCTTGCCACTACTTTTCTAACCCACTTGAAGTTACCCATCAGGTACGAAACGGAAACAGGACTCCTTACCAAATTTAAACAAACCACGGCCACTCACATATCTAATCATATTCATGAGTGGTGACGTCATCGTTGAATGGTAAAGGCGTATGTTCCTGATCAGTTTGTAGCTGATTGGTTTATTAAGTCCTTATTGCCATCTATCACTGAGGATGTGGCGAAATGAGGAGTTGTCACTGAAGAGCAAGTCATTGCTCATGCCCAATATTTAGACTTGATCTATACTCAGTCTAGCACACTCTATGACAAACTTCTTGACGCTCCTAGACCAAAATATTCCATTCCACCTCCTCTTAAATCGAATAGGGACTCTCATGTCGGTGACAGTGTGAACGGTGCCTTAAGCACACAAACCACAAGGGGTCCATCTGGTAAAGCTCTTATTGTTTCTAGTCAGAATGCAAATGACAAACCTCTTGCCTCGAAGATTAATGTCGTGTCATCTGACAAGGGCAAAAATCCAAAGCAACCAGGGGGCAAGAAGAAAGGGAAAAATAATAAAAATAAATAGGAAAATTCAACTCCTAAAAAATTATCTGAGAACCCTATTGGGCCAAAGAAGCCTAATCGTTTTCATGTTTGATATGCAACAAGGAGCATTATATGAGGGAATGTCCACATCAATCTGAGGTTTCAAAATTTTTGAAGGCTTCGAAAACCTCAGCGATGTTGACTGATCCATTTCCAAACCCAAAAACTAATTTGGTTGCTATCAATAACACTTCCACATCCCAAGTGCTAATGCTATCCATCTCGAAAAAGAAAAATGATGATTTGCTATCAACAAGGAGTAAAGATCATGTGAATCCATCGTTGTCAGACAACCAGGTTAATAATCAACCTAGTAGTTCGACAATGACTTTGCCAGAATTTATTCCACCCATTATTCCTGAACTAACTCTAAAGCCACCAAAGGGAGTCATACATAAATCAACATTTCATCCTTGTGCTCGAGCTGCTCAGAATTATAATATAGTGGAGGATCTAGCTCAATCGCCATCCGCTATGTGAACAATTGAGGTATTGCAAAATTGTCCCTCCCAGAAGCAGGCTTTATTATCAGCGATAGCTGGGATTGATCCAACAGATTCCAATCTTGTGGCCTTTAATCATAAAGGATATACACCTCAGTTACCAGCCCAACTCACTTTCCTTATACAAGTAAAAGCCCTCAATAAAAATGTTCAGCAAACCATCATTGATGAGGGGGCATCTACCTGTATTATGTCAATGAGTTGTTGGAAAACTCTTGGTTCACCACCCTTGTCACGATCATCAACAACATTAAAAGTGTTCGATGGAAGAACATACACTCCGTATGGGATTTTAAGTAACTTGCAAGTTGAACTGAGGGGCAAGACAGTAGAGATTGAAGTCGAGGTCATTGATGGAAACCTTGATTACAATATCTTACTAGGAAGGCCCTGTATTTATGCTATGGCTACCATTGTGTCTACATATTTTAGAACGGTTGCATTTCCCTTCCAAGGTGGAATAACAATCGTTGACCAAATAACCTTTTTTCCTAACAATTCACAAGCTACTGGAAGAATTCCATTGATCCATGGAAGTTCGCAATCGCTTCAAAATGTTGAAGTAGATCTCCTAAAAGACCCATCCTTAATGGGTACTTTTGCCCTCCCACCTCCATCTGGTTTTGTGGAAATGGTCACAGTGGAAACCTGTCAAATGATCTCTTCTACATCATCTGCGTTTAAGAATAATTCTGACCATTTTGATAGTGAGGATCATCGTGAGGCGTTACTACTAAGCCCCATCAAATCTCTGTAGCAATCAATTTTTTGGGCTTGGGTAGCAAACCCGAATCAGCACTCAACGAGTCTTTGGGTAGATAATTATTTAGAATATGGTACCTCTTCTGATCCTTGGTCTTGTATACATTCTACGAACGAAGGAATCATCCAATCAATGACGATAGGAGAGACGCCATGGGAAGATTACTACCATCATTCCCACCTTCGAGATGACAATGAAGATTATTTAAGCAACCTCAATCATCCTTTAGTTTTTTATTATTTATTAAACTCTGTAAATAAAATAGGTTCTGAGCAAAATCTGTCCAGCATTGAAGAAACTATCGCCATTAATATTAAGACCAAACCTAATATTGTAGAAAATATTCACGTTGGCAAATATTGTTCCCCATCAGAACTAGAAATTTACTGCACTCTTTTTCACGAATTCAGAGATGTCTTTGCATGGTCATATGAAGAAATGCCAGGCATCAACTCAAGAATTCTTGAACATGAAATGAAGATGTATCCAGATGTCAAACTAGTACGACAATGGCTTTGACTTGTCCATCCGAAGAAAGCCTCTACCATTAAAGCAAAAGTTGAAAAACTTTTGCATGCTGGCATCATTTACCTTGTTCCTCTCACTGATTGGGTATTGAATATTGTTCCTATAATGGAAAAACAAGGAATGATTAGAGTGTGCATCAATTATAGGGATATAAATCAAGCATGTCCAAAGGACAACTATCCTACACCCTTCATCAACCAGATTATTTATGAATGTGCTGGATGCGAAATATTTTCGTTCATGGATGGATTTTCCGGATACAATCAAATCAATATTCGCCCATAGGACCAGTCAAAAATTGCATTTATATGTCCATGGGGCATATTCTCATATTGTAAATTACCCTTTGATTTGAAGAACGCGGGGGGAACATTTTAGAGGGAAATGAATTACGCCTTCCATGACATCAAACACATCATTCAACCATATCTCGATGATCTACCAGCTCGTTCGCGAAAATAGATTGATCATCCGCAACATTTGAGATCCATATTTCTATGTTACTGACACTACAAGATACGACTCAATCCGCACAAATGTGTGTTTTGTGTTGGTTTTCGTAAATTGCTTGGTTTTGTAGTTTTTAAGGATGGAATTCGACTCAACCCATTTAAGGTTCAGGCAATCCTTGACATGCCTCCACCTTCAAATTTGCTTCAGATTCAAAGACTCCAAGGGAAAGCTAACTTTCT
Source organism: Pinus taeda (assembly GCA_000404065.3). Lineage (NCBI taxonomy): Eukaryota > Viridiplantae > Streptophyta > Pinopsida > Pinales > Pinaceae > Pinus > Pinus taeda. The sequence continues at coordinate 156,729 of APFE030558292.1, read as the reverse complement.
GAGGAGGTTCGTTCTAAATTATGTTGAACTCGCTAAAGGTTATACATGTCTTTTGAAAAAAGGAGTACCCTTCCACTGGGATCAGGTTGTGCAAGATTCCTTTGATGCTTTAAAAGATTCCTTGATAAAAGCATCATTAATGTACACTCCTGACTATCAAAAAGACTTCAACCTGTATCTCGCCACTGCAGATATATCCATCACCATGGTTTTAATGCAAGAAGATAACAGAATCAAACATCCTATATATTATTTAAGTTGCAATCTTAATGATACAGAAAGCAAGTACTCTTACGTTGAAAAGTTGGCTTTAGCAGTCGTTCAAGCAGTACAGAGAGTTTGACACTATGTTCTCTTTCGCAAAACTACCATTGTGTTAAATTTCAAACCTATGACCTACATTCTATCACGTCAATTACTGGGGGGCAACTATTCCAAATGGATAGCCATTTTGCAAGATTTTGATCGAGAATTCACCAAATCCAAATCAAAAAAGTCTCTCATTTTTGCAGAGTTACTTTGTGACCTTCCCTTGTCATCCAACAATTTAACATCCCAAACATCAACCATGGATGAGACTCTGTTTCTCATATCATCAAGCGATCCGTGGTACAGGGATATACTGGTCTATCTCCAAACCAAAACTTTTAGGCCTAACACCTCTCACTCTAAACAACGGTGTACTCAATACCAAGCCAAAGACTATCTGATCGTTGGTGATACACTTTACCATCATGGTGTCAATACAATTCTACGAAGGTGCCTCACCCATGAGGATGCTGAAAAAGTTTTGAATGATTGTCATTCAGGTGCTTGTGGGGGGCATCTATCTGGTTACGCTACTGCACAAAAAATCTTACGAGCTGGTTACTTCTGGCCCACCATATTCAAAGATTGCATAATTGCAGTCAAAAGTTTCCATGCTTGTCAGATTTTTAATTGCAAATCCAAATTACCACCTGCACCATTGCATCCAGTCGTTGTTGTTGGGCCATTTGCCAAATGGGGCATTGATTTCATGATATGAAACCCCAACTTGGCTGGGGGGCATGGGAATATTATAGTCGTTGTCAACTATTTTACAAAATTGGCCGAGGCGATGCCTACATTAAATAGCAGCGGTGAAACGGCTGCTCTTTTCTTTTTCAATCATGTAGTTTCTAGATTTGGTGTTCCACAGGCTATAGTCAAAGATCATGGGTCACATTTTCATATTCACATGATGATCGAATTGACTGCCAAATTAGGACTGTCCCAGGATAGTTCTACTCCATATTATCCGCAGGCTAATAGACAAGTTGAGGCAATCAATAAAGTCCTTAAGTGCATGCTGCAAAGAATGATTGGAGTCCACAAATGGAATTGGAATTTAATCATGTACTCAGCTCTATGGGCATATAGGACTTCGGTGAGAAATGTGACTGGTTTACACCCTTTCAGTTGGTGTATGGTCTGGAAGTAGTCTTACCAATTCAGTGCGAAATCTCATCCCTCAAGCTTGCAATTGATCTGCTTCCCAAAACTTCTGAAGAAGAGGCTCGTTTCTTGGAACTAATCCATCTGGATGAAACTCGTCATGATGTCGCATTGGCTAATGAAGCACATAAGAAATGCATCAAGGCACAATATGACAAAAATGTCAAGCCTCATGTCTTCTTAAAAGGTGACCTAGTCTTTCTTTATGTTCAAAACTCTGAAAAATTAGGAGCAAGGAAATTCGAACCATTATGGATGGGCCCCTACATTGTTAAATGAGCATTGACAAAAAAAGCCTACGAGCTAGTCGATTATGATGGGATTCCACTATCACAGCCCCAAAACGGTTTGTATCTTAAATGTTACTATGCTTGATTAAGTGTAGTAAACTCATTATATATATGCTTTTATTGCATTTTTGAGTGTTTTCTCTTGTAGTTGTCAGTTTGGTTAGGTAATCCACTTTACATGTGTTGCAAATGTCAGACTTTTTGGAACCGTTTGTTGGGTATGCTGACAGAGCTATTCGTAGTACGCAGAACCTATCTTCTCTAGCCTGGGCCATTTTCACTCCAAGTGGCAAGTTAGTGAGTTTCAGTGGGATATGTATTGGTCGATCGACAAACAACATTGCTAAGTATAGTGCACTGATTGAATTTATCTCTGATGCTATTTCACATGGCATACGCCAACTCATTGTCAAGCTAGATTCACAACTCATCATTCTACAGCTTACTGGCGTTTATTCCGTTCGGAACCCAGCTATTTATCACATGTTCCTAAGAGTTAGGATTTTGGAAAGACATTTTGATTCCATTCAATATCAACACATTTCTAGAAACTTAAACACATTGACTGTTAGCAAATTATGTGTTAAATAAACATTTGTAGCATTTGTAAAGAAAGCATTTGACATCAACATTTGCATCAGGATTGCATCACTTAGCCAAAATAAAACTCCAAAAATCAAAAATAGATAGTTGTTTATATTTTTTTACAAAAACAATTGTGTCCAATACAAAATTAGTCATCTGGCCAAGAAACTCAAAATGAATGGAGAAAAACATCCTAGACTAGTGATGCTAGTGATAACATGTCACCGCCTGTGCTATCATGCACAGGAGCCTAGTCCAACGACTTGGCACGCCAGTAGTATGGCGATGTAACCTCAAAGGTAACTCGTCAGTCCTGACATCCTGAATGCCGAGAGTGAGGCCCTCGATCTGATCCTGCAACACTGCCAGGGTCTCCGATATGTCTAGATCCCAAAGGACAGCCCTCCCTATAGCCTCTCATGTTGGAACATCATCTGCCGCCTGTGGGCCTGCCACTGGTCACACTGGTCCAATATCTGCACACACGTATAAGTTTGAATAGTCTTGGTAACATAAAAAAACACAAAAACATTATAAAATTGAAAAATCAAATATGTGGTCAAATCATTTTACCTATATCACTCCACTGCTCACCAATTGGTAACACCAAATCCAGATCGCCTCAAAAATCCATCTCGACGTATGGATACTCCACAAATACCACCTCCTGGAAGTTGAACCACTCAAAAAAGGCATCAGAGAAGGAAATTTGTGACTGGCCGGCATGTCTAACCATAAGATCAACCCATCTCTGCATCTGTGGTTCCCTTGGTGCTGACAATCCCAGTGAAATGTTTTGAGGTTGCATCAGTGGAATTCTCTCCAAAGAAAAAGTAGTCAATATGGATCCATAACCAAAGTTCTTAGTTCTTCCATTCTTCACTTTGGATGGTTTTTCTTTTATAACAAGAAGTATTTCCTCACACCAGTTGAACACCTTCGATTCCAGGCATCTCAGGGCATACTGCATGTAAGATCTGTTTTCCAAATGTAAGGCTACGCTGCCAGCCAATCTAGCAAAGGTAAATAAAATGGTCCTCAATGGTTGATTAATGACATCCCAGATATTAATCTTACCATCTCTACTGGGCTGAGATCCATCCTTGCAGAACTGACGAATGTAATCTTTCACAAATTCGCCTCCATGAGCAAATCCTGATAGTGAAAGAAGGGCACCACACCTTGACAACCCCATTAGAAAGTAAATATCCTCGACCATGAGAGGAATGGATTTACCTCTGATCTGGAATACTTGGTCAATAGGATCCCAAGCATCGAGGAAATACTGCAACAAACTGATCTGTTGCCTCAAGCTGGATATGCGGTAGAACTTTAGCAAACCACAGTTTCTTAATGCATCAACTGTGCCCTGGTCATGTAAAGAAATCATATCCTCATCTTCATGTTCTTGTTCACACCATGTGACAACCATCCTAATCCAACAAATACCTGAAATGCAGACAAAAGATGAGTTAGGATCCAAATTTGAGCAAAAAAAGGGAAAAATTTGATGAAAAACATTGTGTAAAGTTTCCCTTCTGCGCCCATCACACCCTGCCTCTGAGCAAGGTGAGATGCATACTGACTAGCCAATGTATAGCTCAGTATGCATCGCAGCTTTTGATATAGGCTAGGTGCAATGATTGGGGTATGAAATCTTCAAACCCTAGGGGCCCAGAAAAGTGGAAAAACCAGCCCAAAATCAAGAAAAGATGGAATGAAAATGAAGAGCTCAAGGATAGCTCCTACCTAGTCCTGATGGTGCGGAAAATGGTCCACAGGATCTCTCGAAATCAACTGGTGAAATTTGAGGGGGAAAACCGCTCCAGAGCTCCAAAATCCCAAATTTGAAAAGAAATGATGAAAGTGAAAGGTAAAACTACTTTTTATGTTTATTTTTCATGTACTTCAAGTAAAATGTTAGTTTTAGTTCTTTTGTTTTCCATATATTTGTATTTCTAATCAATTTGATGGAGTGATTGAGCAGGTTGAACAACTGATGAAAGAATCTGAAATGCTAAATAGTGAATTGAACATCTTTGACCACCACTCCAAGCACAGTTTTGTCGTTTCAAGCTTGAGTAAAAATGAAACTGACACCAAGCATAGGTCCCCCATGGTTCAAGCTTGTCAGAAAATGAACCCACCTTCAACTAAATAACCTTTGTGATTGCCATTTTATCAGCCTTTTGAACCTTGGTTGTGTACCTCTCATCACCACCATCCCTTTGGTTGATCATACGCTTCCACTTGGTTTTTTTACCCCTTTTTAGGAACAGTTGCGATGAGTGGTCTTATTAGGCAGCCTCTTCATAGAATTTACCATGTTTTGAGAAGTTCCAAATTCACTGGAACTAGTTGCTACCCTAGACACCACTCGTTCCTCAAATTGAGTCTCCTTTAAACCCTTTTCAAACTCGTTAAATATGAAAACATTGTCGAGCCCTTGACCTTTTCAGCTCATTAAAGTGATTGGAAATGTCATCCCTCCCATATTATTTTATCCTTTTTTGGACCCAAGGGATTATCTTATGAAAAAGTTCAAGCGCTTGTCTTTTTTGGCTCATTAAAGTGATCGGAAAAGTCATCCCTTTTGTACTATTTTATCCTTTTTCAGACCTAAGGGATTATTTTATGAAAAAGAACTTCTGGAGTTTCCTTTTTGTCCCTTTTCAAACTCTCTAAACATGAAAAGGACAGAGTTGTCCTTGTCGTTAAACTCATTAAAACAATAGCGACAAACTTGTCCATTCTAGACAAGACCAAGTTTCACTGTTGATAGACTCGTTAAAACATAGCGACAGGTTTACCCGAAGGGTGACTTATAGAACAAGCATATGTTATCCTCCTCAAGCTTGACAAAAATAAAGAGGTACTGGTCAACAATGACTAGGGAAAAAGGGAAGAAACTTGAAGAATTTATGGTAGGAGGTCACCCTTGAACATGACACTTTCACTCCATCACCATGATTGAGTCGGGTTGGGTTATTCCATTCACCATTCATCTCACCATTGGTCTTTCACAACATCCATATTTTGGGATTAATGCTACCAATCCATCTCAGTGTCACTGACATGTTCAAGAGAAGTCATTCAGTTGAAAAACCACAAAAAAGTTAATGTCTCATCCACTGCAATACCTCCCACCTTCATTTTTTCATGACCGCCATTCCTGAACCTTGTGTCGTTAGTCCATTTTCACCTCCAGAAATCATTTGCTTCATTTCATGTCGTAGATGTGAGATACATTAAGGCCCTCCTACGACAAGTCACTTCTTGTTGACATCAACTCATTATCCAAGAAGTTGACTTAGAAACACCCCTTTCAGTGCTTTGAAGCTTGCATGCATCAATGGCAAGTTTCTCACTTCTGGCAACAAGTTGACATCAATGGCCTTCGACCGAAATATTTTGCGTGGTGTTCGACATCAGATCATATATTCACACCACGTGAATTGTACTGTAGTACCTTGAGGGTCATCATCATTATCGGTGATTCCTCTCGCGTCTGTTAATAGCTCACATTATTGGCTGGTACAAGCGATTTCTTTCCATGATCGACTCTAGAACATCTCTTCACATGGATTGACTTGTATATCGGGAAAAGATTGGACGAGTTTGAAGACCCCGGATCTAGTTTCATCCATCCATGCTGTGATATATTCAGGGATATAAAAACATCAAATGTACAAAGGCGTTGCACAGATGGTCATCCAAACCAAGGATGATGACTCTACATATGAAGAATCACTAGTCTGCATTTATAGACGACTATCTGATCTATGTACATGAAATGAATTTATAAATCTAAACATGGGAATGCATACCTCAGCTAGACCATTAAATTTATACTATGATGATGTATTGTATTGTAACTTATGCAGGTCACCTTCTAGTTCGAAACCTCGGATCCTCATGATAAAGCATTTCACCCGACATCAATATCTACGACTTCATGCTTTAGGGGAAACTGTTATAGACATATTTGGGCACATAAAACCCAAACTTATGTGTCAATAAAATAAGGCTCTTCGACCCCTAAAAGAGTTTTTTCATACCCTAAAGGAACATAGTCATCTGATTACATCATTCCCCAAAAGTTCCACCTAAGAAACCATCCAAAAATGGCCTAAACTGAACCATACTGATTGCTCCACTGGCAAGGTGTGATGCATACTGAGTGGTACACTTCCCAGGTGCGATGAATATTGATTAGGCCTTCTATAGCATACGATGGGTAAGGATGGACAAATTTCCGAGACAGTTTGCTAGGTGGTTGCTCATGGAATCTTCTAGAAACTTCTCCTATGCCACTTGCCTCTCTAAATTCGCCCAAGGATGAGTAAGAGATCCAAGAAATCTCCAAGTGGAACCAATTGTAACAAGTTGAATGGCACTAATCAAACCCCATGGATGACTCATACTCTTACACACATCTATAAATGGATCCCTCGTCTAAGAGATCCAGAGGCTGGAATGTTGTGAATTGCAAGGAAGTGTTGATAGTTTGTAATTGAAGAAAGAGTATTGTATTGTTGGTGTGATCTTGTTATTTCATGAGGTGAAGAGGGATTGAAGCTGGGAGGATGATGCTAGATAAGACAACTGGGTTGTAATTCTCCCTTATAATTAATAAAGTTCTTCAAGTTTTCTTCCATATGATTGTGCATTCGTGAATGTTATCATTTGTGAATGCTATCATTTCTTCATTATATATTTGCTTCTGTAATTTTTATGTTGCAATAAATCATGATGCTTTGACGGTTCTTTATTGTTGTACTTGTGTAGGTACTCTCCAAGCGGGTTAAGTACAGAGAGGAGTTGCAAGCTCTGTCAAGGGGGAGAGAGATCAAGTAAGGGATTAAGCGAAAGTTCCAAGTTGGTTCCTTTATCTTTCTCTTATCTGTTGCACATAGAAGAAATTGTTGAATTACTTTAAGTTGTTTTTTCTAGGGTAGCTGCCAAACCTAGAGGGCTAGTCATTTGACAAGACATTAGTTTTCCCCGAAACAAATTGGCAACTCCACTGGGATGTATTGTATTGTAACTTATGTAGGTCACCTTCCAATTCGAAACCTTGGATCCTCATGATAAAACATTTCACTCGACATCGATATTTACGACTTCATGCTTTAGGGGGCAACTATTATAGAAATATTTGGGCACATCAACCCCAAACTTATATGTCAATAAACTAGGGCTCTTCAACCCTTAAAAGAGTTGTTTCATACCCTAAAATAACATAGTCATCTGATTACATCATTCCCCAAAAGTTCCACTTGAGAAAACCATCCAGAAATGGCCTAAACTGAACCATACTGACTGCTCCACTTGCAGGGTGCGATGCATACTGAGTGGTACACTGCCAAAGTGTGATGCATACTAATTAGGCCTTCTATAGGGTGCAGTGGGCGAAGATGGAAAAATGTCTGAGATAGTTTGCTAGGTGGTTTCTCATGGAATATTCTAGAAACTTCTCCTATGCCACTTGCCTCTCTGAATTTGCCCGAGGATGAGTAAGAGATCCAAGAAATCTCCAAGTGGAACAAATTGTAACAAGTGGAATGACACTAATCAAACCCCATGGATGACTCATACTCTTGCACACATCTATAAATGGATCCCTCATCTAAAAGATCTAGAGGCTGGAATATTGTGAATTGCAAGGAAGTGTTGATAGTTTGTAATTGAGGAAAGGGTATTGTATTGTTGGTGTGATCTTGCTATTTCATGAGGTGAAGAGGGATTGAAGCGGGAGGATGATGCTAGATAAGACAACTGGGTTGTAATTCTCCGTTCTATTTAATAAAGTTCTTCAAGTTTTCTTCCATATGATTGTGCGATTGTGAATGTTATCATTTGTGAATGCTATCATTTTTTCATTATATATCTGATTCTCTAATGTTTATGTTGTAATAGATCATGATGCTTTGACGGTTCTTTGTTGTTGTACTTGTGCAGGTACTCTCCAAGCGGGTTAAGTACGGAGAGGAGTTGCAAGCTCTGTCAAGGGGGAGAGAGATCAAGCAAGGGATTAAGAAAAAGTTCCAGGTTGGTTCCTTTATCTTTCTCTTATCTGTTGCACATAGAAGAAATCGTTGAATTAATTTAAGCTATTGTTTCTAGGGTAGCTGCCAAACCTAGAGGGCTAGTCATTTGACAAGACACTAGTTTTGGACTGGTCCTGTGGGCAAATATTGATTTGATTGTATCTAGAAAATCCATCCATGAATGAAAGGATTTCGCATCCGGCACATTCATCAATAACCTGGTCGATGAAGGGTGTAGGATAGTTGTCCTTTGGACATGATTGATTTTTTCCCTATAATTGATGCACACTCTAATCGTTCCTTGTTTCTTCATTTCAGGAACAATATTTGATACCCAATCAGTGAGAGGAACAGGGTAAATGAAGCCAGCATGCAAAAGTTTTTCAACTTCTACATTAATGGTAGTGGCTTTCTTCGAATGGATAGGTCGAAGCCATTGTCGTATTGGTTTGACATCTGGATACATCTTGATTTCATGTTCAACAATTCTCAAGTCGATGCTTGGCATTTCTTCATATGACCATGCAAAGACATCTCTGAATTCACGAAAAAGAGCACAATAAATTTCTAGTTCTGATGGGGAACAAGATTTTCCAACGTGAATATTTTCTACAATATTAGGTTTGGTCGAAATATTAATGGCGATAGTTTCTTCAATGTTGGATAGATTTCGCTCAGAATCTATTGTATTTACACAGTTTAATAAAAAAACAAAAACTAAAGGATGATTGAGGTTGCTTGAATAATCTTCATTGTCATCTCGAAGGTGGGAAGGATGGGGATAATATTCCCACGGCATCTCTCCTATCATCATTGATTGGATGATTCCTTCGTCCGTAGAATGTATACGAGACCAAGGATTGGAAGAGGTACCATATTCTGAAGACCTATCTACCCAAAGACTCGTCAAGTGCTAATTCGGGTTTTCCGTCCAAGCCCAGAAAATTAATTGCTACAGAGATTCAATGGGCCTTGGTGGCAGGGCCTCACGATGATTATAACTATCAAAATGGTTGGAATTCTTCTTAAACTCAGATGATGTAGAAGAGATCATTTGACAGGTTTCCACTGTGGCCACTTCCGCAAAACCAGAGGGAGTCGGGAGGGCAAAAGTACCCATTAAGGACAAGTCTTTTAGGGGACCTACTCCAACATTTTGAAGCGATTGAGAACTTCCATGGATCAGTGGAATGCTTCCAGTAGCTTGTGAACTATTAGGAAAAAAAGGTTAGTTGGTCAACGATTGTTATTCCACCTTGGAAGGGAAATGAAATCTTTCTAAAATATGTAGACACAATGGCAGCCATAGCATAAATCCAGGGCTTTCCTAGTAAGATATTGTAATCAGGGTTTCCATCAATGACCTCGACTTCAATCTCTACTGTCTTGCCCCACAGTTCAACTTGCAAGTTACTTAAAATCCCATACGGAGTGTATGTTCTTCCATCGAATGCTTTTAATGTTGTTGATGATCATGACAAGGCTAGTGAACGAAAAGTTTTCCAGCAACTCATTGGCATAAAAAAAGTAGATGCCCCCTCATCAATGATGGTTCGATGAAATTTTTTATTGAGGGCTTTTACCTGTAGAAGGAAAGAAATTTGGGCTGGTAACTGAGGTGTATATCCTTTATGACTAAAGGCCACAAGATTGGAATCTGTTGGATCAATCTCACCTATTGTTGATAACAAAGCCTGCTTTTGGGAGGGACAATTTTGCAATACCTAAAGTGTCAACATAGAAGATGGCGATTGAGCTAGATCCTCCACTATATTATAATTCTGAGCAGCTCAAGCACAAGGATTAAATGTCAATTTATGTATGACTCCCTTTGGTGGCTTTATAGTTAATTCAGGAATAATGGGTGGAATAACTTCTGGCGAAGTCGTTGTCGAACTACTAGGTTGATTATTAACCTGGTTGTCCGACGATGATGGATTCCCATAATCTTTACTCCCTGTTGATACCATAGCATAATTTTTCTTTCTCGAGATGGATAGCATTAGCACTTGGGATGTGGAAGCATTATCGATAGCAACCAGATTAGTTTTTAGGTTTGGAAATGGATCAGTCAACACCGCTGAGGTTTTCGAAGCCTTCAAAATATTTGAAACCTCATATCAATGTGGACATTCCCTTGTATAATGCTCCTCATTGCATATCAAACATGGAAAATTAGGAGCTTTCTTTGGCCCAGTAGGGTTCTCAGATGATTTTTCAGGAGTTGAATTTTCCTGTTTCTTTTTATTATTTTTCCATTTCTTCTTGCCCCCTGGTTGCTTTGGATTTTTGCCCTTGTCAAATGAAACAGCATTAATTTCCGAGGCAAGAGGTTTGTCATTTGCATTCTGACTAGAAACAGCAAGAGCTTTACCAGATGGACCCCTTGCGCTTTGCGTGCTTGAGGCACTAATCACACCGTCATCGGAATGAGAGTCCCTATTCGATTTAAGAGGAGGTGGAATGAAAAATTCTGGTCCAAGAGTGTTAGGAATTTTGTCATAGAGTGTGCCAGACTGAGTATAGATCAAGTCTAAATATTGGGCATGAGCAATGACTTTCTCTTCAGTGACAACTCCTCCTTTCACCACGTCCTTAGTGATGTTAGTGTCAGTATCTTCATCCCTCTGTCAGAGATCAAATTCTCTTGTTGCATTTCATATTAGGTGTCTCACTCAGTCAGCTACATTCCATTAGGAGCATGGATCATCTGACGGTTGTGGCTTGTTGTACACTTTCCCTCATGTCCTTTACCTACTGGCCCATTTCTGTTCATCAAGATCATCTATAGTCATTGTTTGTCTTTAAAATTTCAAGAGTCATTCTTTTAGGGTTTCACTGTCATTAGGTCTAGGGTTTCATCAAAAAGGGTTTCAAAATGTCCAATAACAGTCAGCAAGCACATGAGGAGGTTCCAGTACCAATAAATTTCATAATCAATTGCTCAGAGATTTATTTTTCCTCAAAACTCTGTTTTGAGGAAAAACATAGTATTTTAGGTTTTATTGTATTAATTCATGTAATTTCATTTCTTTCATATGTAAATCACTTCAGTGGCAACCCTGTTCTCCTTCCCAAGTCTCAATAGCTCCATCCCCTGCAAAGCAAAAAAAAATCAAGAAAAGTCAAGTTATTCAGTTCATCAAAAGCTCAAATAAAGTGAAAAGCTCAAAAAAACAGAGTTGAAAAGTGAAGTCACATTGTAAACATTATAAAAGTGGGTTTTTATGAAACAAAAATTAAAAGTCCTTGTATATAAATCATTCCCTCAAATCAAAAGCTCATTTTCATTCAAAGAGCAAAGTGTGAGCAAAGGGAGCGAAACTTGGAGAAAAACTGTGTAAAATTGTAGGCGCGATGCACTGGGTGAGAGGCGCGGCGCATAGGGTCGCAATTTTCAGTGTAAACCTGTTTTGACGCGGCGCACACAGGAGGTGCGGCACGTTGGGTTTGAGGCACGGTGCATAGCGCTGCCAAGCCCGACTCTCTCCAAAACTCCCTCAAATCACCAAAATCACTCAACACTTCCATTGTGCAAGTAAGTTAAACCCTCTTCATTGCTAGTAAAGGAGTTTTTCATACAATTTATGGTGGTTGTCTAAAAGAAAAATTAAACCCTACTTCCTTGCCATTTCTCAAGAAACTATTGCCTAGGGTTTGCATTGGTTATTTTGGCTGCCAAGTTCATTCTTCCATTCCCTCACTTTTTCACTCCATTTATTTTCCCAGCTTATTCCCCCATTCCCTAACTCCCATATTTCGAAAAATCATCTACCCCTATCCCCAAATCCCATTTTCCCAAATCCTAAATATAAGTCCCCAAACCCTAATTGTTGTCCCTAAAGCTTACATATCACTCCCTAAATCCCTTGTTTCCCCAAACCCTATCCTAACAGTCCCAAAATCCCTCATACTCTCTCCATCCACAGTCCCTCATATACTTTTCCCTTGGTGGCAGAAAATTGAAAATACCATAAATCTCCTTCTACTCATCAAGAAAACTCACTCACTAGCAAACATGGAGTCTGATCCTTCATATGACCATGAGGAAGAGACACACAGTGACTCTCCTACAGAGGTAAATGCACCCAGGAGACCTCATAAAGGTGGCAAACATATACGGGAGGAACCTACTACCCTTGCTGAGATGCAGGCCTGCCCTCTCGCTATCACTTACTTCCAACACCAATCCTGCTATGAGTTCTATGAGATGGTTGCTAGAGTCCAGTATCATCATGAGTTGGCCTGGTTATTTGTGCTTCATCTACATAATGGTCAAACTACTTTAGCTGGTGTAACATTCACTTTAACACCAGAATCTATTTCTCTAGCAACCGACATTCCTAATATTGGAGAGTAATGGAACAAAAGGCGACAAATTGACAAGGAACACTATGAACCATACATCAAGCCCGGCTATTTGAAATAACTTAGCAGATTTTTTCCCTTTCAGTACCTCAAAGATTCATATGCTCCTTTAATGAAACTGATAATGAAATAGTTCAGTTGTGAGGGTCAGTTTTCCCGCCTATATGCCTATCATATCAGGTTGTTGATGCACTTTACCAGGGTGAGAATGATTAATCTCCCCTACTTCATGTGCCAAAATATTGAGAAAAAGACCACCCTAGTACAATACAAGACTCCTCAGCAGCAATTCAACAGTATATATCATTTTGTTCTCATTAAAATTGTGGTCATGCATCAACTTAGTTTACAGGGCATCTCATGGGAGGACTTCATTTCTCATGAGTTCTTCACGGTTCCTTAGGGACCTCCAGAGGTTTTGCATGAGACAGGTGGACCTTCATATCAGCAAGAGGGTCATGAAACACAAACCACTAGTATGTCGGTGTTTATCACCTATCAAAAGGGCACTAGACAGTTGTTTGCAGCAGCAACGCGAGTATTATCTCCACCCGGGGTGGAAGGGGTCTCGCTTCCTTCATCAGCAAAACAAGTTCAGGACAAAGGCAAGAGGCCATTATAGGATGAGGGGCCTTCAGGTGAGCAGGAGATTGATTTCATTCTCATTGAGGGTGATGACACTGATTTGGGCCCACAAAGCTCACATCTCAAAGAGGTCATCCAGGAGAAACAGGCAGATATCAATGCTTTGTCCCTCAACTTGGAAAGAGCTAAGTGGATAATAAAGTACCTAGAGCAAAGAAATAAGCAGCTTGAGGATCAACAAGCGATTATGGAGTTGCAAAACATACAAGAGAGCCGCCAAGCTGCCAAAAGGAGGAAGGTGGAGCTCACGTCACTTGAGCAAGAAATCAATGCCGATTGAGAATCATGGCTTGAAAGAGCTAATATCCACTTAGAAAGGTTGTTGGATAAGGCCAATAGGGAGAAGACATTGTTAAGGCATATGGCTTATCATTACATGGCGAGAAACAAAGTCTGCAAGGCAAGAATCAGGAGCTTGAAAGCAAAATTGAAGAGGGCATCAAGGAGGTGAAAGGAGAATGATAGACTTCAGATATTGGCTGAGGTTTCCTTGGCCCAACATAATGCTTGATGGAGAAGAATCAAGCCAAATTTCAAAAAAATTGGGACACTTTTTGCATTTTTGCAATATTTGGGCTAAAACACAGAATTTTCTGCCTTATGCGCCGCGCCACCTGGCGTTCGCTTTTGATAGAAGCCTCAAAATGACAAAAACAGCATTTTTGGATTTGGAATGAAAAAATATGCTTTCCTACCAATGGCCAAGAAATTTTGACAGGTTTTGAGCCCTCAAAAAGGTCAAAAACACTCAAAACATGATCTTACTACCCTATTTTGACACACAGGAAGCAGTGTTGGGAGAACTCAGTTTTGGAGGGGAAAATGGAGACCAAATTCCAAAATTCAACTTGGGTTGGAAAGTAGACACGAAGACCTTTCCAACAAGTACACTTGGAGGAAATTTGGACACCGGGAAGTTCTCCACCAGTGGCTGCAAACAGGCGCTATGCATAGGGAAATCAGCGCGGCGCATTGGGTAAATTTTGCTCAGTTTGACCAAGAATACTCTGTTTTTCGCCTAGTTACTTGACAGTTTGACTTCTCTCCTTATTAATGTCAAAATTATGATGTAATTTCATGAAAATTGATGGATCTTGATGTAAATACGTCAAATTTTCACTTATGGAGGTAGATTCATCTATCAAAAAGTTGTTTGAAACTGAATGAATCAGTGCCCTAGTTTCTAGAGGAAAGTTGTTCCACTGCCTAATTTCTAGTTCTCAATTTAGAATTAGTTGGAACAGCTCCTAAAAATGTGAGCTCAACCCTTAGAGGCTATGATGAGCTATGGTTTGTCTATATCTTGTTATTTTTCAGTCATTAGCATGGTTGGACTTTTGAGAAAGCAAGGAGCTTTATTGTATACTCATATCAGCAGTTTTTGGCTAAGGAATTGAGACTAGGGTTTGCAGCGCTCTTTGGGATTCATGTAGCATTTTTTTTTGGTATAGTGCTTTCTTCTGTAATTATGAATTTACTTATGTGTTATGTATGCCATTATCTATCTTGTTTCTTCTTAATTAAATCAAACAAGGGTAAAGGTAGAATCCATTGAAATTGCAGTGCTCTACCTAGGGTTTGCATTAGTTTTTGATATTTTCAGTTGTTTGAAGAGGATCCTTGGGTTTTCTTTCCCTCTTCAACTTCTCACCTGTCTAATCTCTCTATCCCATTCAATTTGAAGTGCCAAATCAGTTGCCTACCTTGCCCCATTGAGATCTCTGCAAAACTGAGCCTCATTCCCTACACCCAAAATCTACCTTTCCATTGGAGCCAACAAAAACATCATTTTATGCAATAAAACTCTTTTACACACATACCTAGGCCAAAATCAGTCAACATATTAGTCATCTCAAGCCTTTATTGATCATATTTTTGCTGAGATTGACCAGGAGAGAGCCCTCTCCTGACCTGGTAAGGCTAGCTACCAGGTTAAGTGTGGTTTGATGTTGTCCTAGATCCTACCTTTCTCAGCTTGAGGTAGATTTAGGCTCTAACAAGTGATAGATGGCAATAAGGACTTAATAAACCAATCAACTAAAATTTGATCAAGAACATACGTATTTACCATTCGACGACGACGTTGTTGCTCATGAATATGATCAGATATGTGAATGGTCGTGGTCTGTTTAAAGTTGGTAAGGAGTTCTGTTCCTATTTCGTACCTGAAGGGTAACTGAAAGTGGGTTAGAAAAGTAGTGGCAAGGTAGTTGAAGTTATCAAATGAAGCTCTAGTCAATTCAATATGCCATTTCGCTACTGGATCAGTGAGCATTCTCTGAAAAGGCGAAGCCTAATCGAATCATCGTTCAGGGTGTTAGATGAGCACCACAAATAAAAGGTCATTACGTTATTCGATGGATATTCTCCTAGATTTCCACTGAATTTAGGAATATCGGAGGGAAGTTTATGAGTAATCGTTGGCCACCAAGGGGCGTATGTAATTGGATCATTCGTCAACCGGTTCAAATATGGTAATTCTAGAGTTGCTACAAATGGCAACTGTTGATTCAAGTTAGGTGAAGCATACCCAGGATAAGATGGAATCGCCTAAATGTTAGGTCTTTACATACTAGCATAATGTATTTGATGCTAGTAACCTTGATAAGGTTGTTGAACATAACCAGTATAGTGTGGTTGTTGATAACCGTTTTGAAAATGCGGCTGTCCATTACCTACAAAGCCTTGTTGCTCAGGTTCTCGGTAGGCTTTATATTGACCAAATCCAGTTTGAGCTTGTAAAACAAGTCCAAACTAAGGTTGGGTTTGCTGGAATTGTGGTTGTTGGTATTGTACCAACCATGGTCGTTGGACCATTTGTTGTTGCCCAATACTGGAAGATTGACCAAGATGCAGATTGACAATACCCGTTTGTGCTTGAGTCATTCTAGATAAGGAAGCACTAACCTGAGGTTGCGATTGAGCCGTGGAGACAAGTGGCTATTGTATCACAACCTAAGAGATTTGTGGTTGAGACACAATAGGTTGTGCTTGTGCTTGCGACACAGTCATAATAGTAGGTGTAGTGGGAATATTCAAAATAGGTTGGATTGGCTACATTGGATATACAACCCTTGGTTGTTGTGGAAGTATTAGTACCCAACTGCTGGATGTAATTCCAGTTTGACCTGAATTTTGTTGGAAACTCTCATATGGTTGTTCCCAAAGAGGGAACAATGAAAAGGCATACTGCCCTCCATAAGGTGGCAGTCCAGTGTTTAAAAGATATATTGGTGTTTGAAGAATTGTCTACCCAAATTGATACTGGCATGCAGGATCAAATTGTTGAGTTTCAACATAAGAAATACTAGTTGGGACTCCGGATGAATAAATAGGAGCAGACCATGTTGTCGAAGCAACCCCTGAGTGGACTCTAGCTAGTGATTGATAACTAGTTAGAACATATGGTATACCAGCAAACATTGTAGGAATGGCAGCAAGAAGTTCTTTCATAGCTGCATCAGACGACACATTTCTAGATGTTTATGGTTGCTCAGACATGTTTAGCCTATCCAAAAGAATTCCTAGTGATTCAACAGGAACTTGGGATGAAGGATGATTAAAAGAACCAAACTTAGGAGCAGAGGGACACAAATGAATCCCAGTTGCAAAAGGTAACGGGGTACTAGATGGTGGGTCCTCTACTATCTCCTCTATAGCAATCAGACCAAGTGGAAGAGGTAGACCATCAGGTCCGTAAAAGATTTCTGGAGCCGAAGAAGGTATAGCTTCTGCAGTGACAGATACTAGATGGGTGACACCTTCTGAATTTTGAAACTCAACTTCCAGATGTTCAGGTAAGTGAACGTCAGTCTCAAAGGGAGGTTCTTGAACAACTACTGGTTTGAATGTAGCCTCAGTTTGAACTAAGATGGGTTCTGGATCAACTCTAGATGGATTTGTTTTAGGTATAGAAGTGTCTATCGTTACAGTAGGATCAGTTCTAATGTCCTCTTATAACTGCGAAACTTCTTCTATAAAGGCAGATGTACCAGAAATGATTGGAGTAACTATAGTTTCTGACGATGTTGAAACGAAAGTTTCAAATAAACCAGATGAATTGGACTCAGTTAAAAGAGATCGTTTTTCCCGGATTGGCTTCACTTCTAGAGTCAAAGACAGTTGACTCGCTAATCTTTGCGAACGATGGGGTTTTAATTGACTTTCTTCCACGATTGCAGATTACTTGATCAACTCAAAATTAAGGGGAAAATGATATTATTCTGAATTCAATTAACTTTAAAGACGCTTTGACACAACTTTTATTTTTAAGTTTTTAAGAGTCGAGAAAAAGCTAAAGATGACTCTAGTCTCCTACAATTTTTAATGAGCCTGAAGTGACAAGTGCTCTGTGAACCTTTTCTTTTAAAGAGTCAAAAATGAATGAAAGTGACTACTCTGGAAAATCTAGATAGAGGGATTACCAAACCAATCGTAAAACTGCAATATACACCTTGGTGATAAATTAAAGAGAAATTACCAAGGACTTATATAGCAGTCAATCTTCCCAAATGTTGTGTTCAATGCATTGCGATCAATGAGGCGGCAAACTCAGCTTCATATCCATAAAGGATATAAGCCTATTGTGGTCTCCCAATATATACGCGACAATACGGGGAGCACAAGTCTGTGCTAGCACTTGTTGTATCAAGGAGGAGGAATCACCCAACCTTCAATGAAAACGATAGCTACTAGTTTTAATGATGTCGAAACAAGTCTCTAGCCTAGACCTCTAGATGTGTTGTGTTAAGTTCCAAAGCGTTGTTAGGTTCATTGAAATTTATTTTAAAGTTGATCTTGTTTAAAGTTTGTCTTTCAATGGTTCACTGCGTGATGTTGATTTTGAAATTCCTAAAATGAAATCTACAATAATAAACAATCTTTGTTTATTTTGAGCAATGAAAATCCTAGCTACTAGGGAAAGAAGATTACAATAATTTCAAACAAAGAGCAAAGAGCATACACTATTGCATTTTCCTAAATCATTTTTTGCACACAAACTACAAAATGCTAAATGCAAACATGTATTTGTTTTCGTTACCCTTAATGTAAAAAATTCCAAAAATGAAAACTAAATGTAGCGAAGATCTGAAATATTTTACGCAAAGCGACATTTTCGCCAATTTCTTTTTCAAAAGAGAAAGGAAGACTAAACGACACTTTTCAATTTTGAATTGAAAAAATACTTTTGACACTTTGAATAAAAACAGATCAAACCAAATACATGACGAAAAGTTCAACCGACTATCCAGGGAATGAAGAATCCATGACACTTCTCTTTTAACACAAAACAATAATTATGACACTTCTTGTACCAAAGCAACAGATCGATTTAAACAACTTTTCAACAAAGGATTGTAAATGATGAACAAATACACAAAAACATTTACTAATCCTAATCTAATTGAGGTTGATCTATGTGATGCAAGTAGGCTTCAGTAAGGAGGCACTGTTCATAAGCAGCAAAATATCTAAAAAAAACTGAACTAAAAAAATAAAAAAATAAAAAAAAAAATAAAAAAAAAAAGGGGGTCAAAAATACCCAATTTCTAGAATGGAAAAAGGTTTAGTTAATCATCGCACCTGGGCTTCACAGAAACAGGGATGCATCAAACTTATCACACTCAGGAGGTGCAATTCATAATGGGTTACAGTGACAGGTAGTGTGATGGGATAGGGAGCGCAACTGAAATGGGTTTTGGCTCATATGTGCAGTTGTTTTCATTGAGTTAGGCTGAGCTTTGATGGACAATAAAGAGAAAAATATAGAGAGAGGTCTTGAGAGGTTACTGAGCTACCAAAAGAGCATCTAGAATGCTTGTAAGTCAAATGTTTAATTCATAAACTAAACCAGAGATTGACTGAAGTATCATTCATCTACTATGCAATTGCAGCGCAAGAGCAGTTCGAAGGCTACCTGGCTGACTTCAGGCTCTGTCTATAGTTATAAAACAAGAAATAACAACAAACAAACATCTGTTCTTCCCTAGTGGAGTCGCCAATTTGTTTCGGGGAAAACTAGTGTCTTGTCGAACGACTATCCCTCTAGGTTTGGCAGCTACCCTAGAAACAACAGCTTAAAGTAATTCAATGATTTCTTTTATGTGAAACAGATAAGATAGAGATAAAGGAACCAACCTGGAACTTTCGCTTAATCCCTTGCTTGATCTCTCTCCCCCTTGATAGAGCTTTCAACTCCTCTCCGTACTTAACCCGCTTGGAGAGTACTTGCACAAGTACAGCAACAAAGAACAATGAAAGCATCATGATCTATTACAACATAAACATTACAGAATCAAATATATAATGAACAAATGATAACATTCACAATTGCACAATCATATGGAAGAAAACTTGAAGAACTTTATTAAATAGAAGGGAGAATTACAACCCAGTTGTCTGATCCAGCATCATCCTCCTAGCTTCAATACCTCCACCTCATGAAATAGCAAGATCACACCAACAATACAATACTCTTTCCTCAATTACAAACTATCAGCATTTCCTTGCAATTCACAATATTTCAGCCTCTGGATCTCTTAGATGAGGGATTCATTTATAGATGTGTGCAAGAGTATGAGTCATCCATGGGGTTTGATTAGTGTCATTCCACTTGTTACAATTGGTTCCACTTGGAGATTTCTTAGATCTCTTACTCATCCTTGGGCAAATTCAGAGAGGCAAGTGGCATAGGAGAAGTTTCTAGAAGATTCCATGAGCAACCACCTAACAAACTGTCTTGGACATTTTTCCATCCTCACCCATCGCACCCTATAGAAGGCCTAATCAGTATGCATCACAGCTGGGCAGTGTACCACTCAGTATGCATCGCACCCTGCAAGTGGAGCAGTCAGTATGGTTCAGTTTAGGCCATTTCTGGATGGTTTCTCAGGTGGAACTTTTGGGGAATGACGTAATCAGATGACTATGTTCTTTTAGGGTATGAAATAACTCTTCTAGGGGTTGAAAAGCCCTAGTTTATCGACATATAAGTTTGGGGTTGATGTGCCCAAATATGTCTATAACATACACCCACGATTGTACCAACCCAATGAGGATATCATATTCGTACTATGCTCAGTTTGATCATGAAATGATAGATTGTCCTTCGTTGATCACATAGATGCACGAAAAAGGGGTATTCCATCCTCCTCCGACTCAAAATATCCAAATAATGAGGTCTAAACTGCATGAAGAAGACCCAAATGTGAATATGATGCTTAGAAATGGTGCGACCACAGGGGAAGAGAATTGGAAGCAGCCCGAGGAAGATACATGGGTTCACAAGGCCCCTGCAAAGGAACTTGAGTTTGACTTAGAACGTGTAAAGGAGACATTTATGGAACCTAAGAAGAGCTTCACGAAGGCCTCCACTTCAGGTGGTAAGGATCAACTAGAGCCAGGAATGGATCCTTCCATGCTCACTACCTTTCTGGAGACATGCATGAAACTACTACGCAACAACAAGGTAGTTAAGGGACTACAAGAGTTGATCACCAAGTGCGCAGGGTTAGGAGAACTATGTGTATTCTGGAAACTAGGAAAGCATGCATTGCGCATCGGGAGGGAAATGAGATTGACAGTGGAAATTGGTGAGTACGAAATGGATCAGGTCATCCTAGATCTGGGATCGGACGCGAATGTGTTACTGAAGCAAACATGGGAATGCATGGGCAGGCCCGCATTGCAGTGGTCCCCTATTCAATTATGAATGGTAAACCAATAGAAGATTTTGCCCATGGGGAGGTTGCAAGGAGTAATAGTTGATATTGAAGGTGCAAGCACACAAATGGATTTTGAAGTGATAGAGATTGTTGATGACAGCAATCCCTATCTTGCGTTGTTAAGTATAGACTGGGCCATTGATATGAATGGAGTCATCAACCTAAAGAAGTGGAAGATGATATTCGAGAAAAAGTCACTACACATAGTAGTCACGCTAGACCCGGCCGAGGGAGCGCGCTACACTGAACCAGTGCACAACGATGAAAGAAAATATGAGGTGGACTATATTTACTAGATAACGCCGCGAGACTAGGATCAGGTGAATCCAACTGCAGATGGGAGAATCTCGTGGGAGTGTTATAGCTCCTGTACTTCGGATTCAGACAAAGAAGTAGAGCGCTGGTAGAATCGGTTGCACGAAGTGACAACGCTGAATTGCAACATGATGATTAGATCACTGCGTTGCATGATGAAAAAGGCAAGGAATTGCCAACGTATGATGAAGTGGCAATGGTGGATGAATTCCTGGACAAATTTGAAAGCTCAATACTAGAACAGCAATAGTACGTGCACTAGAATGGGCACTACATGCAACACCCACGCAATGTTGGAATACACATCAGGAGACCATTGTAAACTGGCGCGAATGTAGAAGGCAGATGCACCTACGGTTTGGAAGCCCCCAATATCGAACGAGATTCGAGTAGCTAGGACGAAGTAGCTTGCGCGCCCACTTATGTCGCTGGGTGTAGACGTGCGCTGTGTAGTCCACACAAGCACACCCTAGACTAAGGATCGGAAATCAGAACCCGACGCAGCAGTAGGAAAAGCGATGTGCATCATAGACGATCCACATAGAACCATTCAAGAAGGTATGCGGGACCCTGAACAAGGTTCACTAGGCCAAATGAACTAATTGGGACCTTCGTGTACCAGCAATCCAATGGGCCTCTAGGGCCATCTACAAGAATCTGAGCACGGAGACAATACCGAAGATGATG
Organism: Pinus taeda; assembly: GCA_000404065.3. Classification (NCBI taxonomy): domain Eukaryota; kingdom Viridiplantae; phylum Streptophyta; class Pinopsida; order Pinales; family Pinaceae; genus Pinus; species Pinus taeda. The sequence goes on along the minus strand of APFE030558292.1, from coordinate 134,589 downwards.
GGCAGAGTCGAGGCCATAGTTTTGGGAGGAAGGAATCCTCACATAGTTGGAACAATACGCGGGGACCAAGACGAAGGAATTATGTAGCCATGCAAGGTCGAACATATGCAAATTCAGGAAGCCATTTGACGGGGGAACCTTAAGGTTCACAAACTCAAAGATCAAGTATGACTGAGGAAGAAAAGCGTGTTAATGGATGCAAAAATAAAAAAACTAGAAATTGAATCTGCACAAGCATGCCACGTCAATAAACTAAGAATGACAGGACAAGAAATGGGTTGAAATACTACTGTATTAGAATATTTCTGTTGAGAATTTGTGGCTCTGCTACCATGGCTACAGCCACACATTACTAGACAAAGTAACCAGGGGAGTGCACTGCATAAGGAAGAACGTGTTGCGCTGACTGTCACTAGGGAAATTTAGGAGTGCCTGTGAACTAGGCTAGAAGGTGCATTGAAGCCTCGCGTAGGTGGTGCAACCACCTGACTATCCATAGAGAGGACAGCATCAACACTCCAAGCAGTTGAAAGAGAGCACGAGACTATAAAAGACTCTGTATGGGAGCATCACAATAAGGAGGTTGCACATAGGATCAGCATGTCATAGGGGTCGTGCCCGTGCATGGAGGGCTGCGCTATCACGCAAGTACATTGGGAAGTTATTGTTGGTGTTAATTTTCATGACAAAATTTCCAAGTTAAGACAACAAGGAGCGGGTGGCAGGCAATTAATACATGAAGTCAGAACTAGATTTGGGACGATCTGCCGCCAATCTCATGTTAATGAGCTGAAAGAGGGGGGAACAATCGAATTTGAATTCAAAAAGGCCTATAAATCATAGATGGTTATCCACTAAACAAACCTTGGCATCTTGAGAATTCAGTTGGTACACTATCAATTAGGTATGGACCTTACCAATTTAGAGGCTTTGAGATCAAGTTTAGTGTTTGAGACATTGTCGCAAGAGACACAGGACTTCCTGAACAAAGTGATGTCGACAGCTGAGGGAGCCACACAGAGCCCTACGCCACAATTATGGGATGCACCAAAAATTCCTAAATCGCCCCAGACGCCGAGTCCCAAAAAGGATCCACATGCAGCAGGACCAATCCGCATCTCTCCGCGAAATCCGCAGTTTGGTAAATTGTCTATGGAAGACAAGGGCAAGACGATTAATGTTAAGACAGATGATGAGGAGGAGGATCTTCAGGCCTTCGTAGAAGAGATTGAACCAGATGAAGAAATGGAGGAAGACATTCAGCCAATGCGCGCTGCAGCAAAACTACCCAAATATGTCCCCCCACGAAGAGGGAAAGCAAAAGTACCCAAGGATTTGGATGCCATTAAGAGTGCACTCGAAACCCTACTCCTCCTAGATGGAATTTTGTTTGAGGGTTCAGTCTTGGGCTGCGCGCCCACGATGAAATTTGAAGATTGGGAGCTTGTAGATAGTAAAAATTTCCCACATTTAGATACTAGCCAACTCATGAAACAAAGCAAGGAGGGATCAGTTACAACGCTACAGCCGTAGAAATAGCTGCACGAGGTGGAGGAGGACAGGATACTCCACCTACCATGGATTCCACACTTTCATCGAGCACCAGTCACGATATTTGTCATCGGGAAACTACTTTGCCTAGTGCACGATGGGTACTTGTGGCTGGAGGAGACTATTCCCATCACAGTGGAGCTTATTCATAGGATTTCTCGGCTTCCCTATATAGGAAGGGACCCTACGGAAATAGCTAGAAAAAGCGGAGACTTGCACTCGCAGAGGCCATGAAGAAGAAATACAAGTTCGAGAAAAAGAATAGAGGCTACATCATTACTAGCATTCAAGACAAAGGGGTGCGCGTAGCCACCCAGCTACTGGCAGGAAACGTGATGAGAAAATGTCACGGAAACGAGGTACCAGCAACTGTCATCACATTGGTTGAACAATGTATAGAGGGGCTACAGTTCAAGTGGGTACAGTTCCTCTGTGAGGAGTTTCTGATGAACTGCAACGAGGCCCATGAGCAAGGTAAGACCTTCCACTACACGTGGTTGCTCTTATCCATCTTTTTGGTTGCAGGGGAATTGCCTAAGGACAATCAGTTTCCTCCTCTTGAACAGGACTTGCCAGAGGCAGCAAAATATGCATCGCTTTGGGTGACAAAGGATGCCACATGAATCTGCGAGACCAATATCTTTTGGATACTCATCGAGGCAAGCATCCGGATGTGGATCAACAAAATTTCGTGCCTATCCCCCATGGTGTACAACAATCTATGGAGCTTTGCAGACTTTAAGGTGGATATGCACAATGTGTCTATCAAGGCACAGAAGGATCTAGAGCAGAACTAGACCAAAGTCCCTTTCATTGCAATTAATGACGTTATTTCCGTGGTGCTTGACTCATGGCCACCTGAATGGCACACCCCAGATCTAGAACTATGCGATGAGACAACGGTACAAAGACAGAAGAATGTCACCAAGCTGTTGGGACAACAGAAGTGGAATGAGCAGTTCATCGAGGAGGTAATGGCTTCCCGTGAGGTAGCGAAGGCCACCACAAAGCAGACGAAGGCCGTCAAAAAGCAACAACAGTTGGGGCCACCATGACGCAGGAGGAAAGAGGTCCAGACCTGACCACAAGACAGGGGATAGATGACACGGTGGAAGGCACAGACCCAAGCATGACATCTACACAACTGAAACCATCGCGCAGTATGGAACGAATAGGGCCACGGAAGAAGACCAAAGCTTTCAAGCTGGATGGGGAACCTATTACACTAACAAAGGGTGACCTATATGACATCAGTGACACAGTTCGCGAGGTCACCAAGGAAGTGCTCTAGGAAGCAATGACAAAGCAGCAAAATGTGTTGGCAGCCTTCAGGGCATAACTTTAGGGACTTTAGGGGCAGCCCCCATAATAAGGAACGATAGTCACCTACATTGCCGTGGGTACATTGGCAACAAAGCAGTTGTTGCGGGCCAAAATGGTTAACACCGTCGTTCTACCAGAAGGAGCACTGACAGTAGATAGCACGAAGGACAGAGCCACGGTGGGCCAGATCAAGGAACTTGGCCTAAACATGTTGCCCTTCCACGAGATATATTATGCCAGCTATAGGACGGAGTGACAGTAGAACTCTGCGATAGGGAAGGATGCGCAGTACAAATGCTCAGTGAACAACGAATCAACATCGAGCAAATTAGCCTACAACGCAATGAAGTGTTAGCGCAGAATCAGAGCTGGAGCAGATCGTAGAGGAAGCATGTTGCCGCACCCCATAGCTAGAAATTGCGACAGACCTACCAATAGGAGTGAAAATCCACAAATTGGCCAGTGGATTCCATGAGGCAAAGGGGGAAGCAACGAGGATCCAGCTGAACCTCAACCTGCAGATTGTTGAATTGTGATTAAAGGCGCAGTTTTCCACTCCCCTGGAAGTTCGGGAACAGCGCATTGATGCTATCCAAAAGGGGTTGGAGGAAATAGGACAGGTAGTGCAAACCTGTACAACTTTGTTGGAAGAATCCTTCGGGGTCCTCACTGCCTTACAGGAGGACCCCACCATACAGTGCCTGGAAATAGAGGCACGGGAGCTTCAAAAGCAATATGATAGTGTGCACAGGACAGCACAAACAGTGATCCTAACTGAGCGGCTAGCGAAGCTACAGTAGGCAAAGGTGTTGAAGGAACAAGTGGATGTTGTGCGCCAAAAGGAGGCAGTACTTAAAGCATGCGTCCAACCTTGGATTAATGAGGCCTTTTTCATCACTACTGACATTGAAGGAAAGATCATGCAAATGAAAGTGGTGCAAACTTTACGACAGGGATTTGCCTCTGACAGTGAGCATTCAGTCGAGCGAGTAGAGTAGATACATCATACGGCAGAGCAGTGTGTTACGGACCTTCGCGCAGCCTAGACACAGTTGGAAGGGCTTCATGCAAAGATCACCACATAGTGACTCGGGATGAGTCACAATGATTGTGTTGGGGGCTTGTCGGGCGGCGGATCCCCCCAAAGCAGGGTTTTGGGGCTTAAAGCCTGAGTTTTGGTCAATGTAATGTAAAGATTCTGTGAAATGCAGGCGCGAATCGTGAAAGTTTAAGATGAGTCATAGGGTTGTTCGCCCTAAAATAATGTAATTTAATGTAGGGTTGTGTCATCCTACCCATGGTCCGCGGACCATGGGATTGTATAAATAGAGCAAGGCTCTAAGTGTAAAGATAGTTTTTGGCAAGTAAGTAATAGATAGATGTGAAGGCATTGTTAGAGGATAGAAGTGGATATGAAGTGTATTGGGTCGTAGTAGTAGGAAGAGTCTCTACATCTGAGTGTGCAGAGGCCTAGTAGAGTCCACAATTGAGTGCACTGATCCCTGCAGCTGAGTGCACATGGGGGAGTCGAGTCTGTCGTGCACTGAGCTTGGAAAGGATTATTAATAAAGATAAGGTTGATTCAGAATATTGTGCATCTGTTTGTAGATCTATATTTTGATGTTATGCATTAATGGTATCTATTTATTTATATGTGCGCACTTTTATGAATGCTTATGTATGAAAACCTTCTAAGTAATTAGTGAATAGAACCTTTTAAGGAAGACTTGGGTAATTAACACTGGTCGCACTATGGCTAAAGCTGTGCAAAGGAAGTACCATAGGACGCATGGAGATCACTGGTGTGCATAACCTAGTAAGCACGAAGGTTGAATCGCATACCTGTCACCCCATATCACACATCCACAAGCTGTGAAACCCTGGTTCCAGCACCCTCCCATACTACTTCGGGTGAGACCTTAGTCCGCGCTCCGTGGACTATTGTCGAAAGGGCCAGTAGTACCGAGATTTTCTTGGCTAAATCACTTCTAAACCTAGGTCAGGCCCCACATAGCCAACAAGGTAAGTAGTTAGTCCATTGGATACCATAGAAATTAAAGCCCATCATATACAACATAGAATGCCCAAGCTTCCAAATACAATTTGAAATGCACCAAATCATAACCTCCTGCCAACAGTGCTTAGAGAAACAACATAGGCAATACTGCAAGTATTTGAGCTTTTATCTGAAGTGTTGGTAAGGTAATTTTTAGACTATTTAGGACTTCAGGCCATGATCAAATCATACTCAGATAGGAAAAGGAGTTGTAACGTAGTAGGTTGCAGGCCTTATTATAATAATTTATTACTGTGCATAACCATTGAATAAAATATTTCCTCACCAAAAGAGGGAGGAAACTAACTTGATATCCTTCAGAAATGGTTTTTGGAAGAAATTTTACCTATTTGGGATATGTAAAGAGTCATTACCATGAAAAAAAAACACGCTAAGGTGTATAAAATGCACACCAATTGGTATTGGGGAAACAGTGAAGAATCCCATTGGGTGCTTGTTACAAACTCAGAGGATCTGCTAAAACTCATGAGAGACCAACGATGTGTATAATTAATAGCCATAAAATTTGTGGAGCACAAGTACAAGGAAGAACAACATGGATTGCATCCATTGAGGTTTGGCTTTACTTCACATGTACATGTTGAAATTGAAACTACCTTTGTAGTAATAGAAAATGTGTGGAGAGTGTAGCAAAATTGAAACACCTTTAGTACACTTTCCTGACAGGGATGTTATACTGGGGATGTGGGTCACATCCAAGGTGTGTCCAAGTTGTACCAGATTTGTTAGGGGATTCTAATCCAAAAATGGATCCTAGATAAACCTCTAAGTCTAAAAGACTTCATGCAAGAGGTGAAAGGTGTCAAATGGCACAAATCCTTTGTAAATTAGAGGAAAATGAAAGTCATAGGCTACTCTCAGAAATGGTCTCATTACAAATATCTCCTCATTCTGAATCCAACGCAACTTGAATGGGCGAAAATAGAACCCGGCTGAAGGAGTTATTGTAAAATGAAAATTGCACAATGTCCTTAGAAAAGGAGGCAATTTCATTAAATTTTGAACTACGCTGAAAATTTTGATTTTAGTATAGGCTCACAGACCAATCCATAGTTGACACATGGCAGGCTGGGATTGGGCCACGTGGCATTGTTTGATTTATCAAAAAGGAAATATCCAATCGGCGAATTACACTATCGGGCCTTAAAAACTTGAAGAACACCTTAAAAACAAGGAAATCGGAGGCTTTAACAATGAATGCATAGGGTTCGTTGGATCTGGCCGATCAACGGTCCAGATCCGATCGGAATATCGCATCAGTGGTGATCAGCGGGTCGGAGCAAAGGCATGGTGCGATGGACCGAGGTGATGTGATGGAGCGATCATCGAAATCGGCAGATCACCATCAACAAACAATGGAGCGACCATATCATGTGTACATGCGTGGTAGCCCAATTGCGATCACCGATATCGGTGAATCAACGTCAGCGATACCAAAGGGGAAGCCAAAGTTCCATTGCAATATGCGATGCGAGAACCGGACCTAAAAGGGTTCTGAAATGAAATTTCATAATATTTCAAGTCCGCATGAAGGCCATTTTAACGTATTTTCAATGTTTTAACGTGGTTTCCAAATACCAAGGGGAACCATGGAATGAGCGAATTGCGATTGTGATATGCGATGGAAGGCGGACCCGATGGGAGTTTAGGGGGAAATTATGAATATTTCAACTCTGGCATGAACAGTGTTCTGCGGATTTTCCTGTATTTGGCAGCGTTTCTCTGTGTAAATAGAAAACGACTGCTCAAGAGGAATTTTAAGCGCCGATTCCCTTTCTGTTACCAGGTAGGTGGCATCCATCCCAAGAAGCATTTAGCAATAATTGCTAACGCTCAGAGGAAGAAATGAGGGGACAGTGGCTTGAAGATAGAGAGCCCGAGAGGGGAGATGGACAGGCAGCGCCGATTTGGCTTAAAAATCCATGAATAGAAGGTTGTGGCAGTTGTTGATGTTGGCTAAGTCTGAGTGCACGATTAAGGAGCATAAGTAGGCAGCGCTGAGTCTGAGTGCCTGATTGGAAGGCATAAGTGGGAAGCACTAAGACAGGGAGCTCACAAACAGTATTGAATACCAACGAGCAAGGAGTAAAAGAACCAAGGGATAGTGAGCTAAGAGCCAAAGAGCCTTAATCCCAAGAGAGACAGAGAGCCACAATCCCACAGAGAAGTGAAAGGTGGAATGAAAGAAGCCGAGACAGAGCCGAGTAGCCAGAGACAAAGAGCCGAGGGCCTAAAAGCCAGTGCGAGAGCCTAAGATCCAAAGCCATAGCAGGAAGGCTAAGAGCTTCAGAGCAGGGGACAGAATAGCATTCTAAACCCATTTTTTCTGTGTTAAACCATGAAGTTGAGCTAGAGGGCTTGTAAAAAGATTGCTACCATAATCCCAAAGAGCCAAGTCAAATTGACAAGAGCTCACGAAGACGTAGCCCAAGAGTTGTGGGTGAACTCCAAATTAATATTATTGTTTATGTGTCTGCCTTATTGCTGCTTTATTTACTGTCATATGCATTTATATATTAGTTTCAGCACATTAATTTACAGCACATAATCAGTTAAAACAAATACAAGCATACACCCATATTTTGAAGCATTTCTTACTTTTGCATTGGCTAATCATTAAAGACTTGGGAATATTCAAGTTTTGAAAGTGGGAGAGGTCCTTGCAAGTAAGACAAGGAGCCTAAGTGCCCCATTTTCAGATCAAGTGGTATGAGCGCCTAATATTGCTTAACCACACCTTTAAGAAGGTTATATTAGAATTCTTGATTGATAGAGAAAAAAATTCTTGTCTGAAAGGTGTTTGAACAGTGAAAGGCTAATTGTATGCTTGTTTGCGCACTGACTATTGTTTAAGTTTGCATAGGCGAAGAGAAAGCTATTGATAACTTAGTCCAGGAAGGACAAGAAGAAAGAAGAAGTCATTGGCATAATGACAACTTCTACAAATGAGTCCTCGAATTCTGCTCTCCTCACAAGACTCTTTGATGAAGAGATGAAACAAGAATTGTCCACCATGATGGATATGGTGAGAGAAATGTATGAGGATGGAAGGAAGAGAAGGCATAAGTGGGAAGCACTAAGACAGGGAGCTCACAAACAGTATTGAATACCAAAGAGCAAGGAGTAAAAGAACCAAGGGATAGTGAGCTAAGAGCCAAAGAGCCTTAATCCCAAGAGAGACAGAGAGCCACAATCCCACAGAGAAGTGAAAGGTGGAATGAAAGAGGCCGAGACAGAGCTGAGTAGCCAGAGACAAAGAGCCGAGGGCCTAAAAGCCAGTGCGAGAGCCTAAGATCCAAAGCCATAGCAGGAAGGCTAAGAGCTTCAGAGCAGGGGACAGAATAGCATTCTAAACCCATTTTTTCTGTGTTAAACCATGAAGTTGAGCTAGAGGGCTTGTAAAAAGATTGCTACCATAATCCCAAAGAGCCAAGTCAAATTGACAAGAGCTCACGAAGACGTAGCCCAAGAGTTGTGGGTGAACTCCAAATTAATATTATTGTTTATGTGTCTGCCTTATTGCTGCTTTATTTACTGTCATATGCATTTATATATTAGTTTCAGCACATTAATTTACAGCACATAATCAGTTAAAACAAATACAAGCATACACCCATATTTTGAAGCATTTCTTACTTTTGCATTGGCTAATCATTAAAGACTTGGGAATATTCAAGTTTTGAAAGTGGGAGAGGTCCTTGCAAGTAAGACAAGGAGCCTAAGTGCCCCATTTTCAGATCAAGTGGTATGAGCGCCTAATATTGCTTAACCACACCTTTAAGAAGGTTATATTAGAATTCTTGATTGATAGAGAAAAAAATTCTTGTCTGAAAGGTGTTTGAACAGTGAGAGGCTAATTGTATGCTTGTTTGCGCACTAACTATTGTTTAAGTTTGCATAGGCGAAGAGAAAGCTATTGATAACTTAGTCCAGGAAGGACAAGAAGAAAGAAGAAGTCATTGGCATAATGACAACTTCTACAAATGAGTCCTCGAATTCTGCTCTCCTCACAAGACTCTTTGATGAAGAGATGAAACAAGAATTGTCCACCATGATGGATATGGTGAGAGAAATGTATGAGGATGGAAGGAAGAGTAGCATGCTTAGAAAGCAGTTGAAATTCCATGAAGGAAGAGAAGCAGTTGCTTGCTGACAGACTGCAGGAAATGGAGAGGCAACTTCATATTGCAAATATGAACCTGAAAAGGATGCATGAGTTGGAGTCACAGCTCTTTGTTGCCCAAGAAGCCTTAATCAAGTATCAGCTTGAAGAAGAGGTAAGCTATTCTAGTTTGTCTTCAAATTCTTCTAAGAATGCTTGTATTGCTTCTTTTGAAAAACATACTAAAGGCATAGGTTCCATGCTAATGTCCAAGATGGGCTATGAAGGAAAGGGCTTGGGAAAGCATGCAAAAGGTATCATTGAACCAATAAGGATTGAGGAAAGCCCTAAGTATTTGGGTCTTGGCTATGGACAGTCTTCTGGAGAGAGTTCCAAAGCTGCATTGAAGGCCATTGAAACCATTCCAAGAAAGAGTTGCATTGCAAGTCCTCTATCTCAAGAGTGTCAAGATTGTGTTCAGGAGGAATGCAATGGCTTGAAACATCATTTGCAAAGTGTAGTGTTTCATAATCACATCCTTGAACCAGAGAGTTCTAGAAACTTTAACAACCTTCGAGAGATTGATGGGATTCCAAATGGAGCCACTTCTTCATTTGCTTCACCTCCTCATGAAGGAAATAAAGGTGAAAGAGGTAGGTATAAATCTGGTGCTAACCATAGTCCTTTTGATTGTGCAAAACATGATAAATTTCCACATAGATATGGAAAAAGAGTTGTTTGTTCCTTTTGTGGTTTGGATAACCATCATGTTTCTAGATGTTGGAAGAGAATGGCCACATACAAGAAGCAGAAGAAGGAAAAGAAGCAAGTAGCCAAAGGTCCATTGGACAAGGAAAATCATACTATTAAGAGAATGCACATGTAGTGCGCTTACTGTCATAAGCAAGGACATCCTACTGCAAAGTGTTGTACATTGAATCCAACAGTGCTTCCACAAAAGCTAAAGGATAAGGCGGAAAGAGAAGATGGTAGAAATGGAAAGGAAGATTCCATGACTGATGTGTCTCAGAATGATTCACATATTGATGTTGATGTGCAGACAAAAGAAGGACCTTTGAAATGGATTAGTAAGAAATGGTTAGAATTCTTATCCAATTAAGATTGCATGTCTATTAATGCATCTATTTGCATTTCCTTGTTAATGGAATGCAAGTTGCAGGATTTTACTAAGAAGGTGAATGGAGAGGCTAAGTGGGAAGCTCACTTTGTTGCTGCAACATTACATTTTATTTCAGCTTCGAAAGTACAATGTGCTTAAGCAAAAGTTGAAGGATGAAATGCATGCATAAGATGATGTGCATGAACGCAGGGATGTTGATGCTTTCCTTGTTTTTGGAACAAGAGTGTGTGATTTACTTGAAGGGATGATTGCTTTGTTGTAAACATGCATGTAATGTCGATTTGGGAAAAGTTAACTTGGTCTCCAATTGGAGATAATGTTGAAGTGCTTTATCTTTTGAAAAAGAGTCCTAATGGTCTTTTTCTACATGCTTGACTTGAAGGGTCATTTTCTTTAAAGGCATGTTTTGTGGGCTTGTTATCTAGTCCATCATTTGAATGCAGATGTAAGACATGGAGGTGTTCACAATATGTGAAATCGGTTTATTTTGTTGAAGCAGGAGTTTAGTCCATCTAGTTGTTGTATGCATGCTTGTTGTTGTTAACAGTGTTGTTGGCATCTTGTCAAACAGGTACAAATGAAAGTTTTGTGGAGCATATGTACTTCACATTTGTTTGAGCCACCTTGGATCAATGATCAAGGCAAAGAAGCTCAAAACCTTCTATGACCATTTCAGTAGAAGTTTTGCAGGAAGGCAAGGAGGAAGACAGTTCTTTTCAAGAAGACTAGCCCATCCAGAGAAGGGAAGTGGTCAGAAACCTTGGTCCAAAGGCACTATGCAAAGGCAAGTGTAGGGGAGGCTAAAAGAAGAGGGTGAGTTGCTCTCATTTACTGTTCAGATCAGTATATAAGTCTTTTGGAGACCAAAAGTTTTTTTTTAGTGGAAAGGCGTGATCCAAAAAGGGATCTTAGATAAACCTCTAAGTCTAAAAGACTTCATGCAAGAGGTGAAAGATGCCAAATGGCACAAATCCTTTGTAAATCAGAGGAAAATGAAAGTCGTAGGCTGCTCTCAAAAATAGTCTCATTGCAGATATCTCCTCATTCTAAATCCAAAGCAAATTGAATGGGTGAAAACAAAACCCGAATGAAGGAGTTATTGTAAAATGAAAATTGCTCAATGTCCTTAGAAAAAAAGGCAATATCATTAAATTTTGAACTATACTGAAAATTTTGATTTTAGTATAGGCTCATATGCCAATCCAAAGCTGACATGTGGCAAGCTAGGATTGGGCCACATGGCCTTGTTTGATTGATCAAAGAGAAAATATCGCATCGGTGGTTTAAACTATCGAGCCTTAAAAACTTGAAGAAAACCTTAAAAACAAGGCAATCGGAGGCTTTAACAATGAATGCACAAGGGCCATCGGATCTGGTCAATCAACAGTCCAAATCCGACTGGCATATCACATCGGCGGGTTGGAACGAAGGCATGGCGCGATGGACAGGGGCGATGCGATGGAGTGATCACCGAAATTGGTGGATTGCCATCAGCGAACAATGGAGCGACCATATTATATGTACATGCATGATAGCTAGACTACGATCACTGAGATCAGCAGATCGGCGTCAGCAATACCAAAGGGGAAGCCAAAGGGCCATTGCAATATGTGATGTGAGAATCAGACTCGAAAGGGTTCTGAAATGAAATTTCATAATATTTCAAGTCCGCATGAAGGCCATTTTAATGTATTTTCAATGTTTTAACGTGGTTTTCAAATACAAAGGGCAACCATGGAATGGGCCAATTGCGATTGCGATATGCGATGGAAGGCTAACCCGATGGGAATTTAGGGTGCAATTATGAATATTTCAAGTCCGGAATGAATAGTGTTATGCGGATTTTCCCGTGTTTGGTAGCATTTCTCTATGTAAATAGAAAACGACTGCTCAAGAGGAATTTTAAGCGCTGATTTCCCTAACCATTATCAGGTAGGTGGCATCCATCCCAAGAAGCATTTAGCAATGATTTCTAACGCTCAGAGGAGGAAAATGAGGGGACAATGGTTTGAAGACAGAGAGCCCGAGAGGGGAGATGGACAGGCAGTGCCGATTTGGCTTTAAAAGCCATGAACATAAGGTTGCTTCGGTTGTTGTTGTTGGATGAATATGAGGGCACGATTAAGGATCATAAGTAGGCAACACTAAGTCTGAGAGTCCAATTAGGAGGCATAAGCGGGCGGCGCTGAGACAGGGAGCTCATAAATGGTATTGAATACCAAAAGAGCCCGAGGAGTAAAAGAACCGAGGGACAGTGAGCTAAGAGCCAAAGAGCCTTAATCCCAAGAGGGACAGAGAGCCACAATCCCACAGAGAAGCGGGAGGTGGAGCGAAAGAGGCCAAGACAGAGCCGAGCAACAAAAGACAAAGAGTCGAGGGCCTAAAAGCCAGTGCGAGAGCCTAAGAGCCAAAGCCAGAGAAGGAAGGTCGAGAACTTCAGAGCTGGAGACAAAATGGCATTCTCAACCCATTGTTTATGTGTTAAACCATGGAGTTCAGCTAGAGAGATTGTAAAAAGATTGCTACCATAATCCCAAAGAGCCAAGTCAAATCGACAAGAACTCACAGAGACATAGCCCAAGAGTTGTGGGTGAACTCCAAATTAATATTGTCGTTTATGTGTCTACCTTATTGCCGCATTATCTATGTTGTTTTATTTACTGTCATATGCATTTATCTATTATTTTCAACACATTAATTTATAGCACATAATCAATTAAAATAAATGCAAGCATACACCCATATTTTCAAGCATTTCTTAATTCTGCATTGGTTAATCATTAAAGACTTGGGAATATTCAAGCTTTGGAAGTGGGAGAGGTCCTTGTAAGTGAGACAAGGAGCCTAGTACCCCATTTTCGTATCAGATTCAGTGTGGTACCTCTCTATCTGTAATCCCTATTTACTTGACATGTGGAGATACCCTGCAGGATGAGGGATGTCCATACATCCCCTATGTGTGGATCATTCCCAAGAAAAAAAAACAAAAAACAAGCCCCTAATAACATCACCTTCCATCTACAAGGAAATGGAACGCTCTATCATATCCGCCTGTCATCAAGTTTTCTTTGTTAAAATTTATCAATCTTTCTTATTGCAATGGTATTGAACAAACCTTTTATGTAAAAAAATTTATTTGTGAGCCTTGAACCTAGATCCGGATATCTAACTATTGATCTATATCCTTTGAATGTACAGAATCTGTAATCTCGATGGCCAATAAAAATGATCTTCCAAAGAACAAGACACCCAACCAAGCAAGGAGCTTAGATCATGGATTCTAATATGCATGCTTCTATACCATCACATAATTCCACATAAAAATTTAAATGAAATGATTCTTATACATTTATGCATTTTCTTGAAAAGAATTTTCTCGTGACCGAAGTGCTAGATGTTTTCCAACATGTATGTCTAGTTGTGACTAGGTAGAAGCACACGATTTTCTTTTATTAAGCAACTTTGTTTTATGTTATGGATAGGTTTTAATGAAATTTGTAAGTCAAAGAAGAAAGAAAGTTATAGGACATATGTACTATTTTTTATATTAATATAAATAATATCCTTTTTCTATTGAAAAAGAAAATGTTGTAGTCTGCTCAATGATTGTACAGAGCTAAAAGTACAAGATTGATTCAAATTCGAAATACAAGTAATTTATAAATCCAAAACTAAATGTTCTATCAAATCTGAAACTGGAACTATATATTAAAAAAATTAGAAAGACGAGAGAACAAAATGTAGATCATCTAACTTGTCTTCAATGGCTAATATGATTCTCCCCTGTGAGTCTATAGCCCACCAACAATTTCCTACTCGAGCACACAGAAGTAGAAATATTATTGATAACACAGGCTGCAATGGCCTCTTTCACCTTCCCTTGATTCAAATTCGAAATACAAGTAATTTATAAATCCAAAACTAAATGTTCTATCAAATCTGAAACTGGAACTATATATTAAAAAAATTAGAAAGACGAGAGAACAAAATGTAGATCATCTAACTTGTCTTCAATGGCTAATATGATTCTCCCCTGTGAGTCTATAGCCCACCAACAATTTCCTACTCGAGCACACAGAAGTAGAAATATTATTGATAACACAGGCTGCAATGGCCTCTTTCACCTTCCCTTGATTCAAATTCGAAATACAAGTAATTTATAAATCCAAAACTAAATGTTCTATCAAATCTGAAACTGGAACTATATATTTAAAAAATTAGAAAGACGAGAGAACAAAATGTAGATCATCTAACTTGTCTTCAATGGCTGATATGATTCTCCCCTGTGAGTCTATAGCCCACCAACAATTTCCTACTCGAGCACACAGAAGTGGAAATATTATTGATAACACAAGCTGCAATGGCCTCTTTCACCTTCCCTCTCTTGACCAGAGACCGCCTCCTACCACCACCTTTCCTTTTGCATCGAGCAACACACCACTACTTTTGGTATGCCAAGCATTAATAGTAACGCCCAGTGATATGATTCTCCCCTGTAATTCTATAGCCCACCAATAATTTCCTACACAAGCACATAATAGTGGAGATATTATTGATAACACAGGCTGCAATGGCCTCTTTCACCTACCTTGTCTTGGGCAGAGACCGCCTCCTGCCACCGCCTTTGCTTTTGCATCGAGAGACACACCGGCTACTTCTGGTATGTGAATCATTAATAGTAATGCCCATATTTCTCTTCTTACACAAACAAACAAAAAAATGTGATCGAAAGTCCAGGGCCTAACACGGGTCTCTCATCCAATCCTGTCAGACTTATGAATGTCTTAGAACTGCTCGAGGTGTGATTTCTTCGAGCCAAAAAAAGGTTGAGATCTGGATAGACTCTATGGTTAGGCATCCCAAATTTTATAAGAAGAAAGAACACATTCTTTTGCAAAGAGTTTGAATCGCCCAGCAAACGTGTAAACATGTATTGTTGTTACATCAGTGACCATGTATTATACATGCCAGCATGCACCCTCCATGCTCCAACTCAATGATTTTTTTTTTCCTAAACACACTATAATTTCAATATTTCCATTCAATTGAACCAGGTGGACATTGTCGGCCACTGTATATAGAAGATAAAACTGGTAGCAAAAAGTAATTTTTTTTATGATTTATTGTATTTGTGCACGTGCACAGATAAGCCATGCTTCACGCCAGGTCCAAATGGCTCCCTTCAAGATCAAGTTGTTATGAGTCTGTTGTTATCAACCTTTTTAAATCCGTGTGGATAGGCAATAGGCATGTAACGTGCTGCACCAAATGACTCCAATTTCCATTATTCATTGAGTCTTTTAAGTCTTATCCAACCGAATTATGGATACTCTTTTAATCATGAAACCTTATGATGTTTCAAATGTCCTGGCACTTATAAGGTATATCTCAGAATTGGAAGAAAGACACGAAGATGTCATGATCATATTATTTGTACTTTCTTTGGGATAATAGTGTAATGGTTGGCTCAAACATTCTTGCAACCCAAAGAGCATACATTCTCTCAAAAATATAGTTAAAACTTGAAAGCTTCCTCAAACATTGTCACCCCAAATTTCAGAAATTTGATGAACATGACCAGCGCTTGTTGGCAGTCTTACACTAGCAAGGCCACCTTTGTCCTTTTTTTTAGGAAATGATGCCATCCATGAAGATAATGATGGAGCTTTTGTGGAGGAAGAACACCTTGTGGTGCGAAGTGAAGGAATGGATGAAGATGAAAAGGTATTGTAAGAATAATATCTTCCTCGTCTCCTCCAACGTGATGATCATCCAGATAAGGAAGAAAATTTAGAGGGTTAATATATATACTATGATGATGTATCTATTGATATGGATAAAGTGTTGAGCTCAAAATGTGAGGAAGTTAGCATTGTTGGTATAATTTAAGAGGCTACTAGCCTATTAAATATCCAAAAGAAGAATAACACAGTAACCTTGACACAGACTTGATCCATATTCATTATTTGTGCAAAGAAAAGCAATATCATATGTTCTGTGTTTTGAATCTAGTCATATGTATGATGAACATGAGCATACAAATGACATTAAAGAACATTGCTCAGAATCAGTTGTGAGCTGTTTTCTTTTCCCAGAACTCAATGTACACACAATTAATGTGATGTGTGATCAATCCAACCCCCAAGGCAGAGAATGACAGGGTTGTTTATGACAAGGATAATGAAGCAATTACTAAAGGGAGCATACCAAATCATCCTTTTGATGAGGGCTTAATTCTACCTTTATATTTTGTAATGATGAAATTATAACCCCTCCATTTGATGACATCTACGACAAATATGAAGAAAATCTAGCTTTGGAGACCTCAAGAGTCAAATGATATGCATCAGGGAAATTATGAAAGTATAAAGCACTATACAACATGTAATGATAGGATTTTTCTTGTTCTGCAAAGTGCGAGCAAGGTTTTCTCACAGCAAACAGTAAGGTAAAAAGAGAGGGTGAATGGGATGAATGTTTTTATGTTCATTTATTATATATCATATATGGCTTGAAAACAAAGATTACTGGAAATTTTAGTGAAGAGGAGACTGTGTTTAATCAAATAGTCCACTAAAATTGCTCAAAGAGACCCTGAAATCATGGTTGCCATCTCTCTTCTCTGCGGAAGAAATGGACATTCTCAAGATGTTTTTACATATGATGAAATTGTTGGGAATACGAGAGTTGTTGAAAATAGACCATTCAATTCAGAGGTGATGGGGATCCAAACATATTTTCATTTGGATTTTAATGTGTTTTTATTTTCAACAATGATCAAACACAAGAGAAATGGATATTGCAGTTTGGAGATGATGAATTGGTTTTTGTTCAGTTATCATATATCATAGATGGCTTGACAACAAATATTACTACAAATTTTAGTGAAGAGCAGACTGTGTTTAATCAAATAGTCCACTAAAATTGCTCAAAGAGAACCTGAAATCTTGGTTGCCATCTCTCTTCTATGTGGAAGAAATGGACATTCTCAAGATTCTGTTACATATGATGAAATTGTTGGGAATATGAGAGTTGTTAAAAATGGACCATTCATTCTAGAGGTGATGTGGATCCCAACATATTTTCATTTGGATTTTAATGTGTCTCTATTTTCAACAATGATCAAACACAGCAGAAATGGATATTATAGTCTGGAGATGATGAATTGGTTACTTTGGATTACAGACTCACTTTGTCAGCTTTATCTTGAGAGTTTGGGGTTCTCAAGTGATCCCAATAAGGATGTGTGTGCCCAATAGGAGCAAGATGTTACCCCCTCGTTTGCATGAGGGTACCATAAGAAATTTGTCCCTCAAAATTATCCCACAATTTGTGGACAAAGAAGATCGATGAAATGTTTGGATTTCTATTACTATGATTAGCCTCTACCAGCGCTGATGATAGATATGACAGTTTGTGGGTTTTATCCTAAATTAGAGACAAGACTAAGGTTTGATAGACACTTATGGCTAGTTGGATTTCATATAGAATAATATGACTAAGATAATTAATCCCATGGCTGGAACATCACCTGGTATAAGTGATGATCCTAAAAAGAAGTGTAACGTAGTGTGATGAGTAGACAGGGTTTTTAGATATTAGATAGGGCATAAGGGTGTTGTTTAAAATGTATAACAAAGATTCCACCCTACAACAGTGTTGTCCACAGGGATGATGGAGATATTAGACAGTTGCAGAAACTAGGCAACATTTGAAGTAGATCTTTTATGACTTATAAGGCACTAAATGGCTTCTAGTTCTATACAATTATTGTGGGGCATGCATATCAAAGCCTAATCAAGGCAAATGTAAGGGCGAACAACAAACAGCTAGAAACTAAGTTGTTAAAGAAACCAAAGCTTGTATCTACTCATGAAAGTAAAAATCAGATAACGAAACAAAATGTTTAAAGTAGATGACCTCAACAGACCATATGGACCCTCACATAAGAGCCACGTGCCTCACCACTCCATCTCCATAACATATCATGCAAGTGTTGTGCCATGACACACAATGTTGCAACATGCTAATATGCTACACTTATATGGGAATCAGTTGTCTATCTCACTCGTAGCCATCATTTTCATTTCTTCGAGCACATTGTTCCACCCTGAACCAGAGAATTACCATACAATCCCAGTTGAAAACATCAAATGGAAAGATCCATTGGGATTTGTCAAAATCCCAGGTTATTTTGTAGGTCATGTGTAGTAGTGAGCTATACTAGGTTACAAGGTCTCCAATGGGTTTTAGTCAAGTGGTAAAACCAAAGCGAACAACAACTAGCTAGAAACTAAGTTGTTAAAGAAACCAAAGCCCGTATCTATTCGTGAAAGTAAAAGTTAGATATCGGATCAAAATGTTTAAAGTTGATGGCCTCAACGGACCATGTGGGCCCTCACATGAGAACCACGTGCCTCACGACTCCATCTCCATAACATATCATGCAAGCATTGTGCCATGACACACAATGTTGAAACATGCTAATATGATATGCCTATATGTGAAGCAGTTGTCTATCTCACCTGTAGCCATCATTTTCATTTCTTGGAGCACATTGTTCCACCCCGAACTAGAGAATTACCATACCATCCTAGTTGAAAACATCAAATGGAAAGATCCACAGGGATTTGTCAAAATCCCAAGTTATTTTGTAGGTCATGTGTAGTAGTGAGCTATACCAGGTTACAAGGTCTCTAGTGGGTTTTATCCAAGTGGTCAAACCAATGAACTTTAACATGTTACTGAGGTCTCAACCCCCTAAAGACATAGTTGTGTCAATTTAGCTAGCAAAAAAAATTACCACATCTAAGAAGGTGCAAGATCTAAAAATATGCTAGAAACTCAGAAGCCTCGGTGCAAACAAAGCAGAATATTGCTTTCAGAACAAATAATGACTCAAACAAACCAGTAGAGAAATAAAAATGGGAAACACACACATGAAATCCCACAAAATAGTGAATTTCATAATTTTATACAACAAGAACCGACAATGGAACCTTAAGAAAACCTTTCCTAAATACAAAAACTAAACTGAACCTAGAGGTCAACTGAAACAAAAAAACAAACAAACAAAAATGTCCACCAACCTAATATCTTGTGACTAATTTGAAGTGCATGAAAGAGCTCAAAAAACTCTAGGTGACAGAAAATGTGAAAGACTAGCTCACAAAGTTCGAAATCTTTAAATTCCTTCGAAATTCCATAAGAAACCAAGAGCTGCAGGAATGCACATGCCTCGACAATACTTATCCAGGATTCAACCTCAAGTTTGAGTTTAGATTTCCATGCAGTAGCAATATTCTAAGTGTTTTTCCATCTCCAACAACACCTTGTCCGGTGACAAAACAAAATGAAGGGAGTTCAAGAGAAAATGACACTCATGTCTCAGCTCTCGAATGTATATATACCATTTCTTGACAATATCATCTACATAAACGCAACCCAATGCCTGTAGAATCATATTGGTCGGGTTCACTGCATATCTCAGCACCGCAAGGACTTTGTTATAGATTGTCTTCATGTCACCACGGGAATCAGCCAAGAAATTGTTCAGACCCTCACTGCCCATTTTCAGGCCAACAGGACCCTAGAGTTTAGTATTCAATTGAGTTTAACAACACTAGAATTTTAATCAATGAAGAAAGGCATTACCTAAATCATTACAAATACAGACCCCCTTAAGATGTAAGAATTATTAAGTATTATCTATCTTATTCATAGGGTCTCCTTCTTAGGATCCATTACAGTGTGACCAGATTTGGTCTTCACGAGAGTATAAGGTCTTTATAAGCAATTATATGGTGGATGCAATGGTTAATAGATTTCAAAATCATGAAGTGGAGAAACCCGATAGGTCTTTCTTGGACTCAAATCCTCATCATTTGCATTACTTGCTGCACTAACTCAACAAGAGGGGGTCACACTCCATGTCGGAAAATTTCTTCATCTACAAACTATGTATAAATTATGTCCAAGGAGTTTAACGTAATGAAGGTAATGGCCTCCACCATATATAGGCTTATCGAGCAACTTTACCCATGCTGGAATTCCTATGACAGTGAGGACAATATGTTCCACCTATACAACTATAGCATGTTTACACCACATACTATACACTCTATATTTCATCCCCAAAGTGCCACTAGAGATCGTTAACCAGTACAAAGGAATTCTATTAAGCTTTGTCACTTAATCTTTGTCACTACACAAGGAGAAACTTAAGAAAAATACACAGTCATCCACGGTGAATTGTTTTCTAACTGCTACAGGAATTGACCACAGCCCATATTGGAATTTCTAGATATAGTATAAGGGAAGAGCAACATTTGTTCATTAGCCACTTTCATAGTAGTAAGTGACTAGCATACGTTGAGACTATGGGTACAAGGGAGTTAGTAGCATCCCATGTGAAATTCTTAGTACAATAGGAATTCATCCACAGATTATATATAGAGACCATGTGACACAAGTGGATGGCTTCAAAATTTTAAGGCTGCAAGATTCACATGCTATCTTACTAGTCTATATGCAAATAATTTCAAATTGTAAGCATAGAAGTCCATTTATTAAGAGCCCACTGTAAACACATAATATAAGTGTTACCAAATCATCCAAAACAAAAGTTAAATTCTGTCAAGTTACCAGTATACAAATTTAACCACCGTCCCCCCAATAGCATAGTACTTGTCTTAACATGACCTTGATCTTAAGGTGTTTGATTCCATGAGCATAATGTCCCTAGTTCTCCTCCCATCCTTGGAAATTTTGCGAATAATGCAGCTGCCACCCCCAAGCTTGGGACCAAACCAGGGATTTCAGAGGTTTATATTGCCTCCACCCTGTACATCTTTTTAGACCTTTACTGGGATTCCAGAGGAAATATCCTCCACCCAATTGTTGTTTAAGGACTCCAAAGATGTGTACCCCTCACCAATTAATCAGTAAGGGACTCCAGAGATTAATGTCTCCACCCTTTAATCAGAAAGGGGCTCTAGAGATCAATGCCTCCACCCTTTAGGCAATAGGGATTCCAAATATAAATGTCACCACCCTCTAGGCAATAGGGATTCCAGAGATATTGTCTCCACCCTAACTTTACTTAGGTTTACAGTTCAGTCTATCCCTTTAATTCATCCCATTTAAGAATTCCATGTTCCTTTACAATCTATGCTATAGAAATACCTCGGTACACAGCTTGACATACAAAGACCACCATAGAATACAACACCAATTCCATTGAACCACGCACTTTATAAGGTTGGTTAATGATAAATTAAGTGCATGTGTGGACAAAATTTCATGTAGGTGGTACAAAATATGAGAAAAGGATTGAAGCACTAGACAATTTAGCTAATTAGAAATCAAATTTAAGTTACAGGGAGATGTAAGACCCTACACCTACCAGAGACTATTATAAAATTGCTACTTTGGACACCCTTGAAACTCTTGGTTACTCCTATGGTCCACAATTCATATAGCAACTCATAGGAAAAATGCAGCAGTCATACACTACATCTCCAATGTAAGTTGATGTAGGAATTCCCATGCATTGGACTTTATATCTTACTGGAACCACACCACCTAGGCATGATTCTAGCTAAGGTTATGTGAAGTCCATAATCTTCCACCTCTTTGTCAAAACTGCAACATCTCCTATGACTGCATCAAAGTTCTGTAGGACTTCAACTTTGAGTAGCTGCACTAATGTGGTATGCATATACTTATTTTCATACTACATGATAAATTATCCAAGATAGTGTAATCAGAGTTGTAAGGCCATCTAAGTAATCAAGCTAGGAAATAGACCATATTACATGAAATACCGCAAAAACCCCCATTAGTAAAAGAAACCTTGATGTGAATTTATGACAAAGCCAAAATTAATGTAACAATAGGCACAAAAATGAGCAACAATAATTATATTAAACCTTATTAGATTGATAGGCATGATAAAATTAAATATGCCCATCTCTAGGTGTCACAAACCTCATCTTCAATGAAAGCATCATTCGTTTTCTGACCAATGCCATAGAATAGAAAAAAAAAACATCCAAGTTTCTGACACATTCATTCAAGGTTCATGTGTGTGAGGTAGTCATAGAAACTTAGAGAAGATGAAAACACCAAGATAGTTCCTTTCATGTTATTAGGAATCTTATGCTCAGAAATTAATGTTGTAAAATACATATTGCAATGAGAAACTAAGATGGATGAAATGAAAGCCACGGTAAGCACATTGACCACTCGATTAAATCAATTTGATATTAGAAATTGACTATTGTTATTTCTAAAATATATTTATATTTCCATGTGCTTATTTGAAATCATTGTAATTGGGACAACCAACATGATTAACAGGCCAAGGATTCAAACCCAAGATTACCATACCGATGTTAGAAGCTCTAGGATCATGTTAAGGATCTCAATTTACCAACTTTAGGGTATGGTTGTCACAAGTGGAGAATGTCACCTATCATAGCAACAAACACAAAAATCCAATCCTTGTGATCTACAAGGTAAACACAACATCAGATACTAAAATTGCAAAATGATGCAGAGTATCATCCTTGGATGTAACTAATAAACTACTCATCAAGCGCAAGTGATTTATGCACATTGTACTATGGATTGGAGTTGCTGCAAGTTATGAATTTTCATATAGCTTGCAAGGTTAAGGCAACACAATAAGCGAAGAGAACTGTATGATAAGTTACAAGTTATAGACCTTCTTCTATCACAGAATTAACCCCTTTCCAATGGCCTTATCGGTCTCCCAATAAGTAGTCTCATACACAGGAAGCTCATTTTGGTAGATATTCATTTCAATATCTGCCAAATTCTCCAGTTCAAACAGGTCAAAACTTGAACAATTGGAAACATCCTTTTCCTCCTCTTTGTCTTGTGTTTCAAGACTCTTTATTACATCTTCCATAATTCCATTTGCTTTTTGATGCTTCATGATTATGTCCAGCCTAATCCTGTGCAAATAGTGATCTGCCTATATACAATGGACTCTTGCTAAATTGATTTATGTGCTTGTAATTTATATTTTTCATACAAACAATAAGATAGCAAGTGACTCTTGCAGCTTTTAAATAATTAAGTCAACCACCTGTATCACACAGTCTCAATATACTATTTATAAACTGTTGATGGATAAATGCTAGAATAATAATTAAACATGGGATGCTACTATTTCACCTGTATCACATAGTCTCAATGTATACAAGCCATTTGTTGCTATATATGAATTGTTGATGGACTAATTCTGTTC
Source organism: Pinus taeda (assembly GCA_000404065.3). Taxonomy (NCBI): domain Eukaryota; kingdom Viridiplantae; phylum Streptophyta; class Pinopsida; order Pinales; family Pinaceae; genus Pinus; species Pinus taeda. The sequence goes on along the minus strand of APFE030558292.1, from coordinate 111,119 downwards.
TTTTTTTAATGCTATATCTAGAACTACCACTAAGGACTGCGTGAAATTCCTGTAGCAATTGCATAACAATTCACTATGATTTGGATGCACATTTTCCTATGTTTTCCTTGCATAGTGACTATTGTTCAATGGGTGATGCTATGATTAAATTCAGAGCTTAAGTGAATGACTTTTTGTACTGATTAACGGCCTCCAGTGTCACTTTGGTGATGAGATTTGGACTGAATGGAATGCCTTATAATATGCCATAATTGTATGATTGTTTTATATATTAATGGGCTACTTAATAGTTAGTATATTGCCTTAGCCTCCTTGGACATACGAAACACACACATTGTAGTTGGATGCCAAATTTTTTCCACATGGAGGGTGATTCTTTCTTATTAAAATAGTGTAGCAATTGAATTATCTATATTTTTCTTGTGTCTCCATGAGAAGATTTAGCATTTCAGTGCATAGAATCATGTACACATTTATAGTTTATCTTCACTATGCATAACACCAACCTGTTTTAGTAAGATGTCATGAGATCATGGAGTTTGCAAGAACGATATAGGTATGAGTAGCCTTTAGGATGACATCCTGGTCTACTTTAGGCACATCAGTAGAGAGCCATTAAATCTCATAAAGCTCACATCTAGTTTCTCTAATTCTAGTTCATAAAGACAAGACCCTGTAATGGGCAAGTTAATTTGCTTAATGATGATAGCAAGGCTTTAGAAATTGTATTGTAAATGTATTAATGTTGCTAGACAATGTTCTTAACATATCAGCTAAAGCTTCCTCAAGTATTAAATCCTAATTAACAAGATATAATGAGCAAGACCCAATGTTGGCTAGAAGAGTGTACAGTGGTCTTACAGTCTACTACTCACTGAGGTCAATGAAAAAATGAAAAAATGTTTAAATATCCTTATGCATAACTACACATAATGTGTTTTCCAATTGTGGGTCTATAAAAAGATGGAATGAGATACAACATATGTTATCCTTTGTGCAAATTATCCTAGTACATGTCAAGAGGATTATGGATTTTGTCTAATAATAAATTAATGATCCATGTGCCCATGGATGTGCATACTAATGATGTGTAATTATTGTTACAACATTCTTTTTGTACACATTGGATTACTTAAAACTTGACTGACCTAGTTAATGTTAAAACATGGTAACAAGCAATACGTATGACAGTTCTTATGGAATATCAATTGATTCTTTACAGACCAAAATTTTAGACAGTAACCCAATCCATAGACCTTATGAGTTGTTGTTTCAAGGCTTGCATGGTGTAATTAAGGCTATTAAACCTATGGTTTGGCCCTAGGGAAGCTAAACATCAGCTAGTCATAACTGCAATTTCTAGCCTAAATATTAGCTAGAGGCTTCACTCTGGAAAGTACTGAATGAATATTTTAAGCATTGTAAGCCAAGTAACAAGATTTTTATAACCTATGCCTATACAAAATAACAAAATCCTAGATAAGAATCTTATCGTTGAAGAAAACCCAAAGAAGATTTCGTCGTATTGAAGGAAAATGAGGTTCACGCACAATCACCTGCGAAAAGGAATCCAAGTTAATAGAGGAATATGCACTGTGATACTCTAGTAACAGCAGGAATAGATGTTCAGTGGCAGGAAAGGGCTGAAACTAATGCAATGTAAGATGAGATGCCCAGAGCAGCAATTCAGCATTTCTTCGACACTGACAAGCTTACAAATTCCAAGAGAAAGTACAGTTGTGGCTTTTGAAAATGCCACTGGTAAATCATTAAATGAACAAAAACCCAGAGACCTATTCTTTAACCTCCAAATCCATATAGCATTCAACCCTACCTTTTCAAGGCATAGACAACATCCATGGTGGTTACAGTCTTTCTCCTAGCATTCTCTATGTAAGTAATGACATCCCTAATGACATTCTCAATAAAAACTTCAACACACCTCTCGTTTCTTCGTATATGAGGTTGTTGATATGCTTGACACTGCCTCTCCTGTAACAATGCCTAATGGTGGGCTATTCCCTTAATGGTATCACACAGTACCTTCATGTGCCTCTTTTCTCCTCCTTTTCCCAAACCCTTGCCTCCCTTTCCACACCGGACATCTTTCCCCCTTCAAATCTCCACAACGAAAAGGCCTCAGGATCGAACCTCAATTTCCAATCACTATGCTCGCTAGCTGCACAAAGCAATCTTTCCCCAAACCCTTGCCTCCCTTTCCACGGTCGTGCATATTTTCCCCTTCAAAACTCCACAACGAAAAAGGCCTCGAGATCGAACCTCAATTGCCAATCACTCTGCTCATTAGTCGCGCAAAACAATCTTTTCCCAAACCCTTGCGTCCCTTCCACGGCCATACATATTTCCCCCTTTAAATATCCACAACAAAAAGGCCTCAAGATTGAACCTCAATTTCCAATCACTCTACTCGTTAGTCGTGTAAAGCAAATTACTCTTTTCCTTAGCCGTGCAAAGCAAATCACTCAAGGGAGGGATGTTTTCTTAAAATAATATTAAAAATAATAAATAATATTAAAAATTATAAAAAAGGGTCAAACATGAATAATAGTTAGTTAAATAAAAAATTGAATGTCAGGGTAACAAGTGCTATATAGTAGCTATTAAATTAAGGAGTTGTCTTTAGTGCAACTTTTTGGACTTTCCAGTGCCGGAATCTGATAGAAAAATTTGAGGTGAAATCTTGATTTGTGTTAGTTAAACTGGTTTTTTCACTGTATATATGGATTCAATACCCTGAAAAACCTTTAGGGCACTTAGATTGTGTAGAGGTTACCCATGAAGCTTGTGATTTCAATAAATTCCTACCAGATTTTAGAGAAATTAGATTGGAAAATCTTCCAAAAAGTCACACTAAATATAACTTGTTAAATTAATGATTGGTAACTTTACAATATTAATTTATATGGTGAGTAATGCAGGGTATCAGAGTCTTGTTCTAAGTTTGAGACTGCATTTGTATTGTATAGTGTTTTGAATTTAGATTGTTTGTGTGGCGAGGCTTCATAGTATATCATACCACAATTAATAATGTTTAAAAAAACTAAAAAATGCATTCCTTAAGTTAGGGTCTAGGTTAATATGTGAATTGGAAAAGTCATCTTTGGTAAATTCCTAAATGTCAAATTATCTTATAGAAAAATATTTACTTTCTCAAAAAGTTGTTTTAATTTGGTCATGTAAAAAAAAACATGATTATTATACATCACTGATTATTCCCAAAATAAAATTATGTTTAACTTTTGTAAGTCATTCTATGAGAATACTAATTGCATTCACTTAAGAAATAATAAGAGTTGACTCCATGAAATATAAACTTCTTGATGGAGTCAGGGCAAGAGGCGAAAAAGATGTCTCTAAACATGTGCATCGTTTCAATCCTACAACCTCTGCATCACCACGGTTAAGCCTCGCTGCTTATCTGTAGCACAATATACAAGGTATTGTTCCCCATCCCTCCATATGGATCTAGTGGCGGAAACATATCTTGGGGTTTTGAGCGCATCTTCCGTGAGAACAGGCAGTTGTCGGACCCAACATCCTCTTACAGGTTAGTTGCATCACTATCGAAGGCTTAGATGGATGAAGAGCTTGTGGAATTTTCAGAGGACCCCTCTGAATCTACGTCCATCTAGACTGCTCCTCCACATTAGTTGGCAGTTATGGTTCCACCAGAAGTGGAAGACTTGCTGGATTCTCTGGTCGATGCATCTAGGGTTTCCCAATATATTCCCTTGATAACCCTAACCCTCCTGATTTCAACTCCTATCAGGTGGTCGGTCATGTGCCAAGCAAAGACCTGTAGCTTTGTTGGAATCTTCCAATTCCATATTTGAATAAACTATGTGCTAGAGGAAGAAAGAATAGGTGGAAAAATGTACCAATATGCTTCTCTTACCTTTATTTGACCTATCACCAAGTTGGAATTCCATACATAATTATCCGCATTTTCAGTGAAAATATGCTCACATGTGCAAGGTCTTGAATGTAGATATTCCATCTATCTTCAAGGTCATCATATAATCCAAATTCGGAAGACATGAGCCAATAGGGATTGGAAAATACATATTTTATAAATATTTTACTAACATAGTGTATGCCAAAATTGTGGATTTTCCATAGAAGGTCTGGCAAAAAGGTGTGATCACCTGTAAATCCACAAATTGGATCTAAGCCAATTTCAATGTTTGTGACTTTTCCAATTTTCCATTTAAAATTGCTCATAAGCCATGGGTGAACCTTGATAAAGCTCCTCCAAATATAGGATATGTCGTGTGGGATGTGTGCCGACCTTTATCCACAATATCATCGATTTATTTTGGAGGTATTCAGATTTGTTGTTTCTATGCTAGATACCATTTTAATTTAGAGCCTGCCAATAACTTTTCATAAGTAATGCCCAACTCATAAGCTGGAGATCAATGATGCCCCATCCTCCTTCCTCTTTCCTCTACGTCAGAATCACCATTTTCTCCAAATGATATTTGTGCTTATCAGAATTACCATCCCAAATAAAGTTGGAGGTGATGGAGTAGATCCTTTTAATGATATTCATAGGCAAAGTGAAAAGATTAATCCAATATACAGAGATGCTCTAAAGCACTACTCGAACTGGAGTAAGCCTTCCTCCCAGCGAGAGCCACCTTTGTTCCCATGATAAAAGTTTACGGTGGAATTTCTCTATAAGACAAATTCAATCCTTAATTCCATAAAAATTATGTTTGAACATAAATCCAAGATATTTAAAACCTGCATCCAATGCAGTGAAAATAAAACCAAAAATATAAGAAATCTCCAGTACCATTGCATCATCTAGGTAAGTAGAAATCATATAGATTTAGTACTATCCATAAGGAGTCCAAAGACAGTTCCAAAGAGGTCAATAATACCATAAATTGTCTCTATTGCATAACAAATAATCTACCAAATAGCAACACATCATCAACAAAAATAAGATGAGTAACCCTAACTTGTCTAGTAATAAAGATACATGTCAGTGACCCGTCCATATGTGCTTGCAAGAGAAATCTGCTAAGTCCCTCAATAACAAGAATGAAAAGAAGGGTTGATAATGCACATCCTTTTTGGGGACTCTGAGAGGTAGAAAAAAATTTAGTAGGAAGTACATTAACCAATAAGACAAAGTTTACAGTAGACACACATGCCATGATACATTCTGAAACTTGAAATGAAATGCCAATTTTGTGTAGGACCTGCCAAAGAAAGGTCCAATCTACACAATCTAAATCTTTTTGTAGTTCCAACTTCCTAATAATCACCTCGAGATTCTTATATTTGATAGTATGTATAGTCTCCTATGCAATAGAAACAGCATCTTGAATTTGTCTTTGACGAAGAAACCCAAATTGTTCCCGGGTAATATCATCTAACGATGTAGGTTTCAACCTATTAGCAATGATTTTGGAAATCATTTTGTATAAGGCATTGAAATTAGGGATATGCATGTAATCAAGAAAGGTTGATGCATATGAAACCTTAGGAATCAATGTAATGAAAGTGGAATTAATATCACCAGGGATATAACTAATTTTTCGAGATTCTTTTGCAGCCGCCAATATATCAGTGCCCATAATATCCTAGAAGTGTAAAAATAATTCAATGGGTAAAACATCAAGCCCAAGGCTTTTATCATGAGTAAAGGATTTCATCGTAACATGTAATTCTTCCATTGTAATGGGATGAAATAGCATAATATTTGTGTTAGCATCGAACATAGTCAGATATGAATCAACGACCTCCTTATGTTGCACAATATCCACCTCTGCTGTAGCCCTATATTGGTTGCAAAAATATCTCAATGCCTCATCCTAGATGTCAAGAAGAGTAGAGAAGCAATTACCATTAATATCCTAAATTTCCTAGATGGAGTTCTCCCTACGGCACTTCGTTGCATAATTGTGAAAGAATTTTGTATTCTTGTCTCCTTTTGATACACAGAGAGCATGAATTTTTAGTCTCCACTCCTCCTCCTATAATTGAAATTGGCTTCTTGGGCTTCTTGGAATCCTTACCACTTTTTGCCTTTCACCTAATCTTAGCATGATTATTTGTAGGGTTGAAAGGCTTCTTTGTAGAAAGAAAAGTGTCAACCCTAACCAATGATTTTCCATGTGAATCTTGGAAGAATTATCCACCAACAACCAATTTCCATGCACTGTATCTACTACTGGTTGGGTGATGATAATTTTCCTTTGTTTTAGCAATAGGAATGGAAGAAATATTTCAATAGAGGGACTCCTGTGCCAAGGTAAGGTGAACACATGGAGTCAATTTTAAGCCTTAACCTTTGACATCTAAATAAAAAAAATGTAGTATTTTCCCATGTATAGGCAGATATCAGGGTACCATTTTGGGAGGCTAAGTTGCTCCCAAGGAAATATAACGAAGCCCTATTATAGGTGCTTGTTCAATGCACATCGATAAAATTCCTTTTCTGATCCAAGAACTAGGGTGAAACCATGAAAGTTCAAATTCAACAATGATATTTAGCTTGTGGCGGTTGTTTTCCTAATTGAAGTAATCCAAAAAATAATAGTTTTGCAAAGTGTGTGTTCAAACTTTAGTCTCTCATTATTTCCATACATTATTGTTTTGTTTCCGAAGCCAATATACATGAATTTCATATGAACAAGATGCTTACAGCTAAGAATTAATACGAAGAGGGAAAAAATAGTACTTACAAGCTCCATCCACATTCATTGTTCGGCTGAAGTAGCGTTGCCTCACTTGTTAATCCCAACCAGTGCGTTGAGGCGTAACCAACCCACGATCCTTGATACAATTTTTTCCATGGATTCTTTCTGCTCTCCACATCATACTACTTGTCACGAGTACTCTGGAGCTCCACCTCCCAAGGAAGACACATTCAGTACATGTCTACAACCCAAAGAGTTGTAAAAATCAATACCCTGAATTTTTTGTTTAAAAAACAAAATATTCCCATAGATGTTTCTCTCCTACTCACATCCCTCAATCCAGAGAGGGTGTTAAACATACATGGGTAGCAGAAGCACTTAAGGCATGGTTACGTTGCAGAGTGCTCAAGGGTGACTCAAAGCAGAGCTTCGTCTTGCCTCGAACCTCTCGGAGTGCTCAAGGGTGGCTCGATGTGGAGCATTTTCATTGCAAAGTGCTCTTGCCACGATGCCTCTTAGATGCTACATCACAATGCTCAGGGGTGGCTCGATGTGGAGCATTTTCATTGCAAAGTGTTTAGGGGTGGCTTGATGCAAATCTTCCTCTTGTTGCGGCGCCTCAGAACCCTATACCACACAAAGGATAGAGAAGAGGAACACAAAACTTCTCAGTACACTAGGCCACACATAATAGAAGACTCGAGCATGCACAGGTGCACCAAAGGCAAGCAGAGTTGGGATATGATAAAATTTTCAGAAAAAAGGGCTTTGAAAAGCACCAAACAGAGGTGGATTTGAAAAAAGGGCTTAACATAAAATAAAATTTTAAGAAAAAAAGACTTAAGACAAAAATGATAATTTTAATACAAAATTATTATTTCATCTTAAATTAATGTTTTAAATATCTTAGGTTCATTGGTTAGCATCACCTCCATTGTTGAAATCAAAGGTTTTAGATAAGGTTTGGGTTTTCTTGCATGTGATGAAAATAGACCTATTTATGCATACAAAGCAGTCGGTATGTGGTCTTCTCTAACAGATTTCGAGATATTTTGGCACGCTTCACCGTGACTATAGCCACAATGATAATAAGAAAGTGTTGGAATGATGTCATACCTCTTCAGGTGGTTTCACTTAGAAGCCCCAGTCAGTGGTCCTCCCTAATGGATCAAGGAGTTAATGTCATGCTTTGTGATTAGGTGGGGTTTAGGGTTTGTGTTGTGTCCATAGGTTAAGGTATTTTTCTATGATGGTTTTATTTTTTACTCCCTTGAAAGGTTCGATAGTGTCTAGTAGATATAGTTATGGAGGAGGAATTGATAGATTACTTGGAAGACCTGAAAATTAATATCTCCATCTGGACAAATCCTCCACCTCAATAGCTTGGAATGGAGGCAGAAGTGACACCAACCTCAAAAAATTTTGCATCACTGGAAAATATCACGGAAGGGATTCCCTTTTCCCCAAATGTTTCCGAAATCAATGAGTTTACCTCTTCCCTGCATCATAAGGAGGCACCATCTGAGATCCTAACAGCAATATCAATGAATTTGGTCGAACAACTATCACTTTCCCCAGGTTTCTCGATTGAGGCCCTAAATTTTGTCAAGGCCTCCTTAAACCCTATTAGCCCATTACAAACTTTCGGACCTATCAACATCAGCTCTAATGTTCATTGCCTTCAGGTAAACATAGTGGTATTCTGCCAAGAAATTCAAAATTCGGGGACTCTCATGGGTAATGTGGATGGTCATGTGGAAGGCCTATCGACAGTTCAATAAGGAAAGGCTCAAATCTCTCCCAATTCCATTGTTGGCTCATTATGGTTGCCCTCTTATTTCAGCCATGATGTAGGGCATGAAGGAAGATAAAAAAACCTGGGTCTTCCTTTCATCGAGGATCTGCTGAGGGTACACCCTCAAGACACAACCACACCCTCTGAAGATGCTTTGATGATAGGCTAAAAGAAGAAGGCAAGGAAGATAAAATGTCCCAAGGTAAAACATAGGAACCGAGAATTAGTACTAGGGGAGGGTATCAAATTAGATGAAGTTGTTTCTATAGTTGAAAGGTTTTTGGTCAGAAGAATTAGAAGTAGGCACTACTCTGCAACGCATCTGAGTAGGTGGGTGTACGATAATTGGGAACATATTCTAGACGTGCTTCCTTCTATATGCACCATGCATAGAGGATGGTTTTCTTTCAAATTTAGTAAAGAGGGACATGTTAATTGGGTTCTCTCGCATTAATGGAACATAGAAATATCCCGTATTTATTTGAAAAGGTGGAATCCCCTCTCTGATGATGAGAGAGAACAGCTAGATGCAGGGCCAATATGATTAAGGCTCCCCAGCCTCCCCCTTCATTAATAGATGTAAGATGTCTTTTGGTGTATAGGGGATGACCTCAGTACTTATCTTTACTTTGACATATCATACTAGGAGATAGGGGAAATGTATTATGCCAGGATCCTTTTCTATCTCGACACCAGGGATGGATTGGTGGAAAATTTGATTATCCACTACCTAGGATATGTGTGCAACCAAATCTTGGATTATGAAGGGAAATCCTTTTGATGTCAATGTTGCCACAAAGCCAACCATGTTTATAAAGAATGTCCCTTGTTAGAATATATAATTTTTTGATATATAACTAAGGATTAATACAATACATGACACAAAGTAACCCTTAACTGACATGATATAAAGTAACCCTCCCCTGTGCATTTTCCTGCAACATATCAACCACAAAAAGAATTGATTGTTAAAAAAATTGCCAAGTTGTATTTTTAATAAGTCTAATACGCATGTAGTTTTATCCCTGTGACATCGTTGGTGCGCTCCAACATGAAGAAAGACTAAAATATTTATTTTAGTCACCCCCCTACAGATTGAAGGACCTTCTCATAAAAAACAACTAATAACTTTGAGTGTGCCAACCTACAAAACATCCCATATCAAGTATTGTGTTCAGAAAAACCTACATTTCTCCAAATTCAAAGTAAATGAAGTACAATAATACCTAAGGGCCGAGAGTCGAAGGTAAGATACAGTATTGGAGATGACACCTAATACAAACTGAACAATATGCATCATTTGGTGGAAAAAACCTCACTGAAGTTGAATTCTTCATATCCATAATCAAAGTCATGTTCCCTTTCAATAGAATAAGTGTTTGAATTTCTAAGAATTCCATATGCACAAACTTGAAGTCTCTTAATGCCACCAAAAGGATAGATTTGAAGATCATGCTTTGAAGAAAGGATAATGTAAAGTAAAAATGTCAAATTATTGTTTCAAACAATTTTTCTGAATAACTTAATGAACCACATTAACCATTAACCAGGTCCTTGTTTGAATCCTTTCTAGTCACTCTGCTCATACCACAAAAAATTTACATGTGCTAGACACCCAAGATTTTGGGCTTGTAAAAAACATGGATTAAGAGTGAATGAAGTTGGAGATAGTTTCACATTTCAGTTATTTATAAATTACCTTGTGAATTAACGTATATAGCAAATTCAATACTTTAACTATCTTCTAAGAAGAAAGCATGTTCATCTTCTATTTACAATAAAATTCAAAATTTGATTTGAAAACTCTTTTGAAATTAAATAAATAAGGTGACCTAGGGAAAAATCACATCCATAACATGAATTACTTTTCATATAGTAGATGCAATCCAGGACTTAATCTCATTATCAAGCTCTGTCTCATTTACTAAATCCGCATCTGTATGGGGAACAGAACAAGAGGTGGAGACAACTATTTTTCCTACAATGAAAATAGATGGAATTCTCAGATTAATTTGGAAAGCATATTGAATTTATGTCCAAGAGCACCCCAACAAGGTAAAATAGTGTACATAGCGCACACATACATTTACCAACAATCTCTTCGAGATCCTTTAAAATTCTAAGAAAATTTTCCAAATCTTTAGCCCAAATGTTTCTCCCATCAATTACTACGACAAAAAGGTATTTATGCTCAGGAAAGCCAAATGTTCTGAAAATTAGTCCAATTATGAAAGAATGTTGTATTCGTGTCTCCTCCCAATACCCAGTGAGCATGAATTTTCAGTCTCCACTCCTCCTTCCATAATTTCAAAATCTCATTCTTCCTCCTTTCTAAATCCATAGCTCGTAACTGATGTGCCACTGAGAAATAATTTTCATGTGAAGGATCCATTCAGGCATGTTTTACATGTAATTGGACGCATGGTTACATGGATTGCATTCTCTATTGTCATGCATTGATGGATTTCCTTGTTCCTAGGTTAAAATTAAGGCCTAATACCATGTGGATGAAGGATCTAAGCAAAAAAGAGAGCTTTACAATATGAACACCCAACTTGAGATCATGCAATGTAGCACTAAGTTACACATTGGTTTGGTCAAAGGCCCACTTGAGTCTTGAGGTTAGACATCTTCTTCAAGGAGGTGGTTAGGGGATGTTGTAGGTAAGAAGGGGTGAGAAATAATCCTAATGAAATAGATCCCATGTATTTGAAGGTACGTTTCCCCCTCAAGTAGAAATTTATGGGGGTAAGGACACATTTTCCCATATTTGGAGGCATATTTCACCTTTTGAGGTTTTTGGGGTTAAGTACATTACAAAAATGCAACCCTAGGTGATTATTATCCATATGATCCTTGTTAAATAGATAAATTGCTAACATTAATATAATGTAGGAATTACTTTCAGATCATGGCATCAATCACACAATAACTAAAAATTTAAGTACTTGAAGGATAAAAGAGTTCTACAGATACATAAGTAATTTCTTCTTCAAAATCATCTTTGCATACCTCAAGGAAACCTCTACAAGCTACTCAAATAAAAATTGCATGGTCATCAAAATCATTTCAAAATGAGGTATGTGATCTACACAAAAATATAAAGGCATAAGTTATACAATTGTTATATTGCTCCATATTACCTTACAGATCCATACAATTCTATTGATTCTTTTCAGAATCTCCTTTCAAACTATTGAAAACTTGTACGTTCATCCTTATTGTGCATTTCTTTCTCTCAGTTGTTCAATGTGAGCAATACCTCTCTATCTTGTCATATTTATTCTTTTTTGAAACATGTACAAGTTCTTGCATGCACTATATTTCTCAATGTACATCTTGTTCAAGACCTTTTCTTCATATTTGGAAGAATTTTTGCATGGGGAGATACCATGTGTTTGTTGACATAATTGAACCCTCAAATGAATAGAAAATTCATTACTTAAAAGGATTTCATGAAATAGAAAGTGGAAAGTGGCAATTTGGACCCATTGTATTCATTCAAAAGACAAAAGGAAGTTCTCCACTTGAGGAGGATTAGGGCCTTGAAAAAATAAATATTATTTTATGAATTAGGGTTTGATTTGGAAAATCTAAATAGAGAAGAGGGTACTTTTGCCAAAGTCATAAATGGAATATTAGGAGTTCCCTGCAAGCTTAGTTGAATATATTTGGGAGGATTGGAAGAGAGGTTATGTAATATTTTTCCATCACTCTATTCTTTCCATGGATGATTATGTTTTTTGCAATTTCCATGAGTTTAGGTGAGACTTGCTTGGTCATATTGACCTTCTTGCAAAATCAAATTCAAGAAATGATGTATTCTTGGTTGTTTGTAAAACAATAAGGTTGTACTACTTTCTCTACTTCATTTAAGAGTTCATGTTTTGGTTATTCCTTTGTTGTGCATGGTTGTTTGTTATCACTTGGTGGTAATTTCATGTTTATGATGGTGCATCTTATTTAAGGGTTCCTAGTTAAATTCTTTTTTTCCATGTTGCCAAGCTCTTATCTTCCAACTCTTAAGAAGTAATAACGACATCACTAGTACCTCACTATCCCCAATCAAATCTCTCCTTTTACTCTTTCGTTATTCACAACAACAACAACAAAAAAATTGTAATAATTATTCCACATTAGTGAATGGATTAATTATGACTTTTTTGTCATATTCAAAGCATTTGCTCTCTGATTTTAACTCCATCACCCAAATGGATAGGCATTGGTCTTTGTAAATTCCACCATTCTTTTTATTTTAAATAAATACCATAAAACTAAATTTTGGTAGGGTTTCCTCCCTTGTGTTGGAAAATAATTGGCCTAAATTGAGGAAGCATTGTTTTTCTGATGGGTAACCTTTCCAAGTTCTCATGGGGTTGCACTTGATTAAGGGACTTTGTAATATTTGAAGTCTAGGTTTGGTAGGTAACAAATTGGCATTGTTGTTGAGAATGGTTTCCAATTCCAAATATTTAGTAGATTAGTTACAATGGTTTGATTAGGGCATTTTTAAAGAACTAGTGGATCTAGGAGGAAGCAAAACATTGTACCAAAATATTTTGAAGTGACATGTTGTATGTAGAGGCGAAGACATCCAACATGATTGAAGGCATTTGAAAACTCACTAAGTGACTCCATTGATGTTGAAAGGAGGTATGTTTGTAATATGTTTTTAAATTTCATATCAACTTTTTATTTTGAAGATAGATGGCTTTTTTTTGTCTAATTGCATCTCATTTTAATATTTTTAGTATAATGTATTTTCCTTATGCATGCCCCCACTCAAACAGGGGAGTCCAAATTCAACTCTTTGCTCCTATAACTCCTATTCACTACCATATTCCATGCCATTATTTCCTACCATATTATGTCCCTCTGCTCTCTATGGAACGGTTGAGGTCAAAAAAGCATCAGATCACTCACTTTTCATGATTGGGATAGAAGAAGAAAGACTTTTCAAGCTGCAAGGAACCTATGCTCGTGCATAAAAATTTTCATACAATTATCATTATGATGAAGGTACACTTCCATCAAGTCTTTTATTGGATGCTAGATTTGGACATATGAACTATGACAAGCTTTGTTTGTTGAAGAAAAATGGTGTTACTGGTTTGCCAACTATTCCTAGGAAACTTAAGCAATGTGATGCTTATAACTTAGGAAAGCACAATAAACAATGATTTCATGATTCTCATTCCAAAGCACATAGAAAGATTTAACTCATTCATTTTGATTTGTGTGGCCTTATGCATGTTCCTTTTGCAAATGGAAATAAATATATAATCACATTTATTGATGACTACACTAGAATGTGTTGGGTTTATTGATGCTTGTTCCTCTCTCTTTTTTTCCAAAGGAAAAAACAAAACTTTTTATTAAGATTATAAAAATTTTACATTGCATATGCCAATGCATCACTGAACATTCTAAGATACTGTCATGTCTGGTTTACAAAATTTTCTGCCTTATGCCTGAAAACAATTCCATAAAATTGCTGAAACTATCGCTGATTTGCACTGAACTGGGGTTCTTTTAAGCCGATAATCTTAAACAGAGTCTATGGACTGATCATGAGAAATATTATCAAAACCGGGTCTCCTCAGCATTGAGGAAAACAACCCGTCACCATTTCTGAGAGTTGTAATAGGCCGCATTATCATAGCTGTAGGAGTTTTGAGATTTTATATAAAGTACAAAAATTTTGTTGAGAGAAAGGAAACAAAAAATTTCTGCCAGAGATATCAGAAAGGTTGATTATAAGGCAGCTGATTAGTCCTTCTGATTTGGCCTTGTTCATCTTCTACAATTTGCCAGCTGCCCAAATCCTGTTGAAGACCGTCTTTAGAAAGCTTGTCCGTTGTGTCATTTCTTTCCCTGAAAATGTGACATATAGAGAAATTGTTAAACAATTATTTTAGTCTTTGAACTTCTCCCAGTATTTGTTTTAAGACTTGATTGTTGCATGAACTTTGACCATTTACCCATCTGATCACATTTTGGGAATCCCCAAAGATTTGAATTGTGAGGGTGTGTCTTTGGATGAGCCAGTATAAAAGGAGTTTGAGGGAAAGCAGTTCTGCAAAGTTGTTGGAGCATGTTCCTAGGCCCACAGAAGCTTTTAGAGAATGGGATGGATTTTCATGAGTGACAAGGCTTGCTCCTACTTTATTGTTTTAAGATGCACCGTCAAAAAAAGCCCAGGGGATTCCTTCTGCAATCTGCACTTCAGGGACATTTCTTTGGGAGGAGGTTTCCTTGGGTTCAGGTATGCTGGAAAAAATGGCAATGCCCTGAATTGCGGTGACTGCTACAGGGGTATCCTTGTCCTGGAAGATGCTCCTGTTCCTAGCTATCCAAATCCCCTAGCTGATGATTAGGGGAATTTTGCGTAGGTTCCCATTTGTATGTTCGAGCCACCACTTCTGCCAGGCTTCTTGGACATTGTTACCTTCCCATACAAGCTTTTTGTTCAAAATGTTTCCTGTCTCGCACCATATCTTTAGGGATTCTGGGCACATAAGAAAAAGGTGGTTTATGGATTCTACTTCTGCTTTGCATAAAGTGCATCTCCCAGGCCCATGCATGAATCTGGTCTGCAGGATGTCCCAAGTTGGGATTTTGCTCTTTAAAATGCACCAGAAAAGGATTTTTTTACTTTGGAGGGCTCTTAAGTTTCCAGAGCTGTTTCGACCACCACTCCGGATCTCCCCATCCTTTCCTTGACATAAGGAAGTTATAACCATTCTTTGGAGTGTATTCCCCTGAGTCTGCATGTGCCCAAATTAGCTCATCTTATCTGTCGATCAGCCTTACATTGGATCTGGAGAGTTCCTGAGTGAAGTCATTCCATTCGTTCCGCCATCTTTGCTCTAGTTCCAAGTCTTCTCCATTCTTCCAAGATTGTCCCCAGATGGATGAGAAGCCTGGTTTCTCCACTTGGTTGAGGAAGAGGAGACCTTTTTCTTCCAGCTGTTGAACCAGGTCAGGGGAGAGGGCATAGTTGTCATTACAGCCAACCCAGGGATCCTTCCCGATCTTTACCTTTTCACCATTCTCGATCTTCCAAGCTAATCCTTGCTCAATCACCTTAAAGGACTCCAAAGTGGCTTTCCAAATTGCAGAAACATTCTTTTGGGACTTGACTGGGTTCCTAATCCAAACTCCCAGAGGAGTTGGATCTATATATTTTCTTTTAACCGTTCTTGTCTAGAGGTTTTCCATCTTGATAAGTCACCACCCTAATTTGGCTGCCAATGAAAGTCTGAAGTCTGGCAGGCTTTTTATCCCCAACCGCCCCAGTCCTTTGGTCTCGCCACTTTCTCCTATGCAACCCAAGGGAGAACCAAGTTTTCTTTAGATCCTGCCCACAGAAATCTGCTGCAAATTCTCCTAATTTTCTCCAGAACTCCTTTTGGGACCCATGTTAGAGCTGCCCAGTAAACTGGGATGGCTAGTAGTACAGATTTTATTAAGGTCAGTCTCCCTGCTCTGGAGAGCCATTTGAAACTCCAGTGACTGATTCTTGCTTCAATCTTAGCGATTAGCCAAGACCAATCCTCCTTCCTATAATCATTTGGCTTCAACCAGAAACCCAGGTACTTAAAAGGGGAGCCCATGTTGCACATTTCATATGGAAAAAAAGAACTAAACTGCTCCTTTTCTTGTCTGTTTAAACCTTCCTCTATGATTTGAGATTTCCTGGGGTTGATCTGCATTCCGGTAGCTTTCAGAAAGAGATCAAAGATATTTTTTAACTCCTTGAGTTCATTTGAGGAGCCATTAGTAAAAACCAAGATATCATCTACAAATAGAAGGTGAGATATGAACAAATTTACTGTTGCCTCTATACCTTTAATATTACCTTCCCTTTTGCTTTTTTGAATCAGCTGGCTTAGACCTTCAGCCACTAGAAGGAATAACAAGGGGGACAAAGGGCATCCTTGCCTCAGCCCTCTCTGTCCTTTGAATAAAGTGGTAGCAGCTCCATTGATGAGAATAGCATAGCTGACATCTGCGATACACCCCATGATCCATCTGATGAAGTCCACTTTGAAGCCGAGGTGCGTTAGGAGCAGGCGGATATATGTCCAGTTTATCTTGTAGTAGGCCTTTGAGAGGTCAATTTTGATCACCGCTCCCTTCTTTTTTTTCACCTTAACACTATGAAGGACCTCTTGAGCCACACCAATTGCTTCATGAATTTGTCTTCCGTTCAGGAACCCAAATTGTTCAGGTGAGATATGCCTTGATAAGATTGGTTTGATCCTGAGAGCTATTACTTTTGCAATTATTTTATAGATACTGTTGCATAAGGAGATAGGTCTGAAGTCCTCGAAAGATTCCGGGGTTTCCTTTTTTAGAATGAGGGCTATGAAGGTTGCATTGAAAGGACTGTAGATTTCTCCCTTCGATCTTGACTCCTCTACAACTTCTGTGATTTCTTCTCCTATTTGCTCAAAAAAGTGTAAGAATAGCTCTACTGACCAACCATCCGGACCGGGACTTTTCTCTTTTGCCATAGACTTTATTACACTTTCCACCTCCTCCTTCGTGACAAGATCCATTATTTGGTCCGCTTCTTCCTCCTCCACATATCTGTGGAAACATTGCGCTGTTTGGATGACTTCCGCAATGGTGATCTCTCCGAGGTCTTTGAATAAGAATTGGAAATGATTCACCCCAAGGGAAGAAAGATCTTCAAAGGTCTTGGCCTCCCTTCCTTCTTCAGTTTTTAGGCTCCAAATAGTATTGGCACTCTTCCTCCCTTTAGCATAGTTATGAAAAAAGCTTGTGTTATCATCCCCTGCTTTGAGCCAAATTTCTCTGCTCTTGAGTCTCCATTCTTCCTCCTTTTCCATTAGAATTTGATTCTTGTGCTTCTCCAGGGCTACAATTTTCTCCTTAGATTCTTGAGTCTCGTAGCTATCTGCCTCTATGCTTTCAAGTTTTTGGAGTTCCTCGTTTATCCTGGTTAAGTCCTCATTCTGTTTTAATTTTCTGTCCTTTTCCCATAAAATTGTTGCCTTTTTCAATCTTTTGAGATTTTCCATAAATAAGAATCCTTTATTCTCTTGTGTTCCTCTGACAGGGTGAATCCATATTTCTTTAAACAGATTGTTGTAGGATTCATCTAGGAGCCAGGAGGCATTGAATTTGAAAGGGGCAAGAGGTTTTGGGGGAACTTTGGAGAGCTCAATGTATATCAGAAAGTGGTCCGAGGGCCCCCCTTCTTCTACCCATTGTCTGAATAAAGGAATCGCAGCAGCCAAAGCCTCATTGATTAAGAAGTGATCAAGTCTCTTCGCCACCCTCGCTTCTCCTACTCTTCTGTTCCGCCAAGTTGGTTTCAACTTGATGAGATTTGCTTCTATTAGATTGTTTGAGGCTAAGAGGTTCATAAAGAAATCAGATTGCGGATCCTCTCTTGCATTTGGGCCCCAGATCTCCGCTCTTCCTAAAGAGAAGTTTAAGTCTCCTCCCATCACCATGAAATTATTCTTCACAAGCGAGTTCTCCATCAATCCGTTCCAGAAGGGAATCCTTCCTTGACATGGCCCGTATATATTAATGATAGTTAAAGGAAATTTAAAATCTGAAGATTGACACTCAATCCCCAACACCTACTTCATTCCCCATTGATTTCGAATCTTAATTCTGCCTTCTCTGATTCCTACAGCCAAACCTCCTGAGTGGCCGTCAGAATACATGGCTGTAAATCTCCATCCTGGAAGAAGTGCTTTGAGCATTGATTCAATGTCCTCCCCTTTCCCCAGAGTCTCCTGAAGAAGGAGCACATCCACCTTTGAATTCATAACTATCTCCCTAAGAGCCAGTTTTTTGGGTTTACTGGCTAAACCCCTACAGTTCCAAGAGGTTATGATCATTTTAAAACAGGAGCGGGGCTTTGCACTGCTCTAAGTGCCCCGGTGATAGATTGTTTCTTCCCATCTGCCACATCGAAAATAGCTTGGACTTTGGCCGCAGAGAGTCTAGATTTCCTACCCCTTTTTTTCCTGGGCTGGCTCAAGGATGAGGAGGTATCTATGCCCCCAACAGAAGACATAGAACCGGGTTTGGTTACCAGAGAGCAGAGGTTATAGGGGCATTGAGATCGATGGGCCTGGGAGGATGAATCAAGGCAGCACCCATCACGATTCAAATCCAGAGAAGGAATAGCAGCCGATAAGATTTCAATACAGTTTTCCAATTTGCCATCATCCGAGCTTACATTTTTAACAGTTAATTCAGAAGGGGAAGAATTTTTGAATGGATCAGAAGCTAAATGATCATCCAAGCATTCGTCTTTATTTTCAATAAGAGAAGAATGATTGGGATTCAAGATCATATCCTTTGGATCCTCGGCTGGGCTTGGAGCTGTGCTTGGTGGGGCCTCGTCCTCGGTCTTCTTTGCTTCCCCTGGGCCCGTTCCGTCTTCTGGCAATTCCTTCGGAGGTGCCTGAAGGTTAGCTTCCTGAACTTGGCTCCCCTACTGTAGGTCTATGTCCATTAATTCCTCTTCCTGAACTACAGAAAACTCCTTGTTATTTTGAGACTGAGGATGCCTATAGATCTTTTCCATCCTCTCCCTCGTTCACTGGAACCTCCTCCACCGTCTTCCCAAGGGACATTCCTTAGCCAGATGCCCATATTCGTGGCATCGATGGCAGCGAAACGGCAAGTACTCATAATCTAGGATTTGTTCAAATACATAGTCCTTATATTGAATATTGATCTTCTCTGCCAAACCTCCGCTAGGATTAAGGCTTACCAGAATCCGAGCCATTGCCCTGTTGTTTGTTTCCTGAAAAGACATATCAGTCTCCAAATAAGTACCCAGTCTGTTCCCGATCACCTTAAACACCGATTCAACCCAGAGGAACGATGGCAAGCCTGGCGCTCTTACCCATACCGGGAAAACATCATCTTTTTCATGAGCTGCATCGAACATGGGGCTCCATTTTTTGAACAGCACCGAAATGTGCCCAAGTGACCAATTCCTCTTCAATACCCATTATGCTGCCTCTTTGGTTTCAAAACAGACCGAGAACCATCCTTTTGCTAGAGTCAGAACCCCAAAATCTCTGATAAGGTCCGTTTGCCAATTCTGCTTCCCCCAAGCTTGGATGTATTCAGATGAAAATTTCTTTCCTCTTGCTCTACCGACCAGGGTACTTTCAGCTACCTCGAACACTTCTTCAATTTGGACGTCCATCCCCAACACCAGGTTCCCTTCTACCCCTTGGGATTTAATCAGTCTCTGTTTTTTCCTATGCCCTTCTGAGGGTTTTGTTCCTCTGGATATGTCTCCTAGGGCTTCATTCTCCTGCTGCCCTCTAAGTGCGTTAGGGCCAGAGATCTGGATGAGAGGACTATCCACCAAGTAGTTCTCCTTCAAAGAATTTGGATGAAGATTTAGAGATTCAAACAGAGACTGATTGGTTACCTGAGACCCCTAATTTGTTCGCCTATCTTCCCCCCTTGGTTCCTGGGGTTCTACGGGACCCTGATCCAGCCCTCCAATCTCTTTTGGGCTATTTCTGCTTGCTGCAATTGAAACCCTTGTGACAGGTACATGTATTCCCTCGTCTCCTGTCGGCCTATGCCCTAACTTTGCTCCGAGGTTAACAATATCTTCCAATCCGCCGGAAAGAATCGGTCCTGCAAACCTTAGTTTCCCTTTGCTTCCGAAGAGTGGGTTGATCGGGCTTGTCTGAGGGTCTCTCTGGCTCGATCTTTGAAGCAGATGTTGAAGCTTTCCTCCTTGATGCACAGATGCCGTTTCTTGCAGATCCTTGGCCGTAATGGAGAGTATATGGGTCGATCTTTATGGCTCTGAACAGAACGGAGGAGAGGCTAGGGCTTCTGCCGTTCCAAAATAATGTTCAACGTTCTGAGCTATTGGGTCTTTCCCCCAGATAGAGAGAATATCCTCCATAGTTGGTTCTAGGTCTATTCCTTCATCCGGATTAACCATGGTTACTTGTTGGGTGTCGATTGGTGTCGGCTTGTCAAGGGCTGAGAAGTTTATAGCTGCAGAGTCCTCCAGATGTCTGTACTTGGCATAAGACAACCTCCACCTACCGATATCCTACCTATCTGCCACCAGAGCGAAATAGACTGCCGCTACCTACTCCCCGTCCATTGTTGATGGGCCCTATCCTCGGCCCTACGGGCCTAGCTCTGGCTCTGCACCAGCTGTCGAGGCCTCCCTGCTGCGGTCGCCATCCTTTCCATATCCCTGCATGCCATGTTCTACCCCAACTTGTTCCTCTCTCTTGTATTGATTAGGTTCCCTCATAGTCTATCAAGGCTAAATCCTAGTTTGGAAAACTTAGTTGATTGATGCCCTAGTTTGAGACCTCATCCTTATAAAACCCTAATCTATGATATCCATTTTTGTTTTGGAGTTGTGCTTGCTAGACTTAACTCTCCTTCCATGTGTAACCTCAAGCCCTAGCCCTAGGGTTGCCTTAAACTCCATTTTCCCTAACCCTATCTTAGAGTAAGGCACTAGTCTTAGCATAATTTTTATCATTTTCGCAAAACCCAAAGTCTCATCCTAGGTAATGGTTTATCTAGGGTTTGACCCTAATCCATAGAAAAAAACTTAACTACTATCAAACCCTAAAAATACTAAAATCTACCCCTACTTGACCTAGGCGCCTTACCTCCTTCTTTTTCCCTGGCTAGTAGGATAAAGACATTTATTGTTGTTATAGGGTTGTATCAGCCTTACTATCAAGGTTTGAATGAGTTTGATAATTTGTTATTATTTTGTTTTTTATTGTAATTTTTTCTCACTTTAAATGGCAATATTACATAGATTTATGACGAACTAGGTGCACAGTGACTTTCCATAGCAACTGATCTGCTATATTTAAATTGAAATGGACAAAAATACATTCAATTTACATCATTTCTATGCAGGGTCAATGGCAGAGGCTTAAAATGGTCAAACCTCTTAGCAAGGGCACGAGAGTTTTACTAGGAACATGAAGCCAAATCTGACAAGCAATGAGGGTACAGGAAAGATATAGAGTAAGGCTTAATGCAAAGGAGTGTACTTACTATATCCATATCGTTAAACATTTCTCATCCCACTTAGGATGCCTTACGTAGCGCCTCGTTAGTCATAATATCAAGTTGGTCACAACCTTCGTAGCTTCAAAAAACAAGTGGTAATACTCTTCATATTCTAAGTTATGTTTAATAAATAATATAGAATTTGTCTTGATCCTTATTAGGAAGGAACCCATGGTGCGTTGTCTTTGCACATCACCTTTAATTAATATCCATAATTAAGTCTGATGCATTTTTTGAACATGAATCCCTCGGGATTTCAATCTAGCCAGTCTGGGTAAGATAGAAATTTTTCTTAAGTAGTTTTTACCCACTAAAATGATCGATGGCCCATTTGTTGAGTGTTTTATAGGCCATTTTTCCCTATCCTTCCAACTACCTTAAGAGAATTCATGGGATGGATTGTAGCTAAAGCACTAGAACCCATCGTCTGAAACATTCAAGTGGGAATAAGATTACTATTAAGAATTATTCCCATATTATAATGACTACTCTCTATGAACCTGGCTTAGAGGAATAGAGCTTTGGGTTGAGATTGATGTTCATGGTTACTTGGTTGATGGTTAGTGAGGCGCTATGACTTTTAGGATTGGCACACCATGCAAGCCTCACACTTGTATATTGATGGTCAGAAGCCACACATTTATTTTGAGTTGAGTTTAGAAGCCTTTTAGGGAACTTTCACCCATTGATATAGTTTATTGAAGGTTGTGGGAATTCCACTTAGAACCATTCCTTTCCACTTGCACAATGACTTGGAGTTGAAGCATGCACTTTGGAGCCCACTTGCCCACATTTGAGGGAGATTATGGATTGGTGGATGATAGGTTTGAATATTGCTTGAAGATTGAACATGGTTGAGAGGGCCATTGGAGGTTGGAGGCTAAGCCAAAAGCGACTTGTACCCCTCTATTTTTAGACAAGGGTCAAATTTTGAGGGTTTGGAAGAAAAATGGTCATCTTATCCCTTTGAAAGTAAGCTCAGATGAAGCCATTGTTGAAAACAAATATACAACCTAACAAGAAGAAGTTGGACTCCCGACTTGGGGCAACCACGGCTCCCTGGCTCAATAGTCTTATGTACCAACGCATAGAGTAATGGCACGTCACCACCCCATTTTCCTTTAGTATCAAGTGACATCCTAATGATAGATGTAAAGGTTAGCTGTACAGCTGACACTGTCTGCACTCTGTAATATTGCCTATATGTGTACCAAAGTATAGAGAATGTTGGCATTATGATTCAGGTTTGGCGCTATGGCACAGGTGTTGTACTTGATGGCAACTCACTCAAGTGGCAGATCTCTGTTCAGGCTCTCAAATCATAGAAAATGAGATACCTGTAGGTGAGCCTAAGCAAAGGTGCAGACCCACAGGTACCCCGACCAAGAAGTGCGGACATACCCGCATGTTCTTCGTTCAGAAGGTGCGGACCCCAGTTCACTCACTCCAATGCAGAGAAGCGCGCACGTGGAAATCTTTATGAATGGTCCATGGTATTTATCTTGAGATGTTTGATCCTATGGTTTTGGTCTATGGTTTTGCATCTAAAAGTATTGATCCAAGGTATTGGGTTCCTAGTATTGAATACCTATGGTTTTGGACCATGGTTTGAGTAAAGGCTTGCCTGTAAAAAGGAAGGAGATCATTTGGCTAGACATCTTTTTGAATTTTGAATATCTTAAGATCTAAAATTTTGGGTGATCATTTTGATAATGCTAGATCTAAATCAAGGAGAATTCTGTAAACTGTAAGGCGGATCTATTGATAAGTCGTGATCTCATTGACGCATGATCAGATCCATGGATCTGACAGTCTGTGGCACATTGGAGGACTGATAAAGTGGCTCTATTTGAAGGTTTGCATGCGATCCACAACGTAGGTTTGGAGGTACGTTGGGCAGCAGAAGGCGCAGGTGCGGAGGTACGCAGCGCAGCAGAAGGCACAGGTGCGGAGGTATGCAGCGCAACAGAAGGCACAGTGCGAGGTACGCAGCGGAACAGAAGGACCAGGTGCGGAGGTACGTTGTCAGTCAAACAGTGCAGGTGCGGATCTGCGCAGAGGTACGCAGTATAGCAGAAGGATTAGGTGCAGAGGTATGCAGAACAGCAGAAGGATCAGTTGCCGATCTGCGCAGTTTAGACACAGAAGGACTGCGGATATTCGCAGGTTTCTATTGGTGAAGTTGCGGACTTTTCTTGAAATATTTGTTGGCTGCCTTTTATCTATTGTTGAAGAGTTCTGGGTTTAGATTACTGGTATTGCTGTTCTGGTTACTACATTCTGAAAAGTTATTGGTTGATTCTTTGGTTGATTATAAAAAGAGATTGGGTGATTCATATGTACTTGTTGATTATTTGATGTTCATGGATCCAGTTTGAAAATTCATGAAATGTGGTCCTTAAAGAAGTAGAAGAGCAAAGGGGGTTGTAGCTCCCTTCCAGGAGAGACTGGAAAACGAGAGAGGGTTGTAGCTCTCTGTAGGTTGCAGCCTGCGTGCTGGTAAAGGACTGCACTAGTACAAAATCATTGTAAAAGAAGTTTCTGATTGAAAGAAGATAGAGACATATTGTAGCAGGTGATTTTCATCCACATTGGTTTTCCACCTTATATCTGGTGTTCCTTCATGTGATTATATGTTTTTTCTTGTTCTTTCTCATTATTATATGGTACTGACATACAAACTAATGATCAATATCTGAAGAATAAATTAAAGTATAAATCTGGAAGATATATTGAAAATAATTTGATAATATTGATTTACCCCCCCTCTCAGTATTATTTCCAACAATTGGTATCAGAGCAGGTCCTTCTGAAGAAGCTTGATCGCTTGAAGGAAGTTCTATCATTATGAGCAACTACGAGAGGGAAGCACCAATCAGGCCACCGATTTTTGATGGGACAAACTTCGTATATTGGAAGGTAAGAGTTACTGCCTATCTTCAATCTCTTGGTACAGAAGTCTGGGATATCATAGGCACAGGGTATGCTTTTCCATCAGCAACTCCTACAGATCCGACTGAGAAGAATAAATATGAAACAAATGCAAAGGCGGTCAATACTCTTCTAGGATGTCTATCTCAATCAGAATTCATGAAGGTTATGCAGTTTAAATCCGCAAAGGAAATATGGGACAAGATTGTTCTGAGCTATGAAGGAGATGATCAGGTAAAACGAGCAAAACTTCAAACCCTCAGGATTCAGTATGAAAATCTCAAGATGTATAATGATGAAAGTGTGGCTAATTATTTTCTCGTGTAGATGAGATTGTTAATTGTATGAAAAATTTGGGTGAAGAAGTAAAAGAGGCTATTGTGGTTGAAAAAGTTCTAAGATCTTTATCCCCTAGGTTTGAATCTAAAGTTTCTGCAATAGAAGAAAAGGAGAAGCTTCAAAACCTTAAAATGTCACAGCTGCATGGAATTCTAACTGCTTATGAAATGAGGAAAGGAGAACCATCAGACAGGAGAGAAGTTGCCTTCAAGGCTTTTGGAAAAGGAAACTACTATGAGTCAAGACACATATCAGAAGAAGAAGAAGAATCAAATTTTGTCAAAAATCTTCAACGGGGTGCTGGACGATTCTGAGGTAAGTTACCTTTCAAATTCTTTTCTTGTGGAAGAGTAGGTCACTATGCCGCCAAATGTCCTCACAAGGATAAGATTGAGAAGGGGAAGGAACCTGTTAGATGGAACAAGAAACATAATGCAAATAAGAAAAGTTGTTACACTCATGAAGATAGTGATGGACTATCAAATAGCGATGAAGATGAACAAGGTAATCACTATAAACTTTTAATGGCCTTTGAAGATGATGATTACATGGATGCTATAGAAGTGGATGGCTTTTATGAAGAGATGTCTAGACTCAAAACATGTTTAGAAGAAAAGAATGTGATCATTGATACTCTGCAATTTCAACTTGATGAAAAAGAAAAAATTCTTGAGAAGTTAGAATGTGAAATTGTTGGCCTTAGAAAAGAAATTGAGAAAACAAAGGCCCTTCATCTTAAATTTGTTAAAGGATCTAAAACTCTAGATGAGATTATCAATGTGCAGTGTTCCCCTCTAATCAAGACAGGTCTAGGGTATAATGGTGAAACATCTCAAGCTTCCACCTCCAAAAGTTATCTTGATGCAGCAAGGAGTGAGCAAAAGACTTAGAAATAATCAGGTAAATCAGGGATAGTCTTCATCAAAAACGAACAAAGACTATCAAGAAAATCGGGGGCAAGCTACCTTAAGGACAAACAAAAGCTACAACCAACCTCAGGTAAAATCTTCCCAATTTTATTCAAGAATGGATGACAATCGAAACTACAATCATTTGGCTGGTAGATTTGATAATCATAGAAGTTTCTTCAATGGCCAATGTTTCTCTTGCCATAACTTTGGTCACAAAGCAGCTCAATGTGTTGCCTATAAGACAATCATGACTAGAGAAGTTCAAAAACAAAGAAGTATGACTGGGATTACGAAAAGGACCTATAACAACTTTTCGGTGCTTGAAAATGAAATTGAATGTTCTATTTGTAATAACTTCAGTCATGAAGATTCTGAATGCAGGAGCAGGTTTTGGCAGACAAAGGAACAAACCTCAAGCACCAGAACATGGAGAATAAAGGAACCACAACCAGAAAGATGTGGGATAGATTTTTATGCAGAAGGACAGGAAAATCTATGGTACATCGACAGTGGATGTTCGAAGCATATGACAGGTGATAAAGAAAAACTTGAATCATATACTGCTTTAGAAAGGGAAAGAAAGTTTCTTTTGGAAATGATACCCCTGCAGCCATAAAAGGAAAAGGCACTGCTTAGTTGAAAGAAAAGGTCAAAGCTGGAAATGTTTTGTATGTTGATGGCTTGAAGCATAATCTATTGAGTTTCAGTCAGATGTGCGATAATGGAACCGAGGTAATATTTTGATTAGATGGGTGTAGTGTTCGTGATCTTGATACATGAAGAACAGTGATCAAAGGCAGAAGAACTCCAAATAATTTATACATATTTGAAGAAGGACAACAACAATGCTATTTGAGCAAGGATGAAGAACACTGGTTATGGCACTGTAGGTTGGGGCATCTAGGATTTTCACAAATGAGGAAAGCATGCAAATATCAAGCAGTTCGTGGTCTTCCAGACATCAAAATTCCATACAACACCATATGCAAATCATGTTAGTTTGGCAAGCAAACTAGAACTAACTTCCCTGAGAAGGAAGGATCAACCAGCAAGCCTCTTGAGCTAGTCCATACAGATGTATGTGGTCCATTTAGGACAAGGTCGCATCGAGGGGAAGAATACTTTATATTATTCATTGACGACTTCTCCAGGATGGTTTGGTTAGGACTTATGAAGCACAAGGACAAAACATTCGAAAAATTCAAATCCTTCAAAGCCTTGGTTGAAAATGAATCAGATTACAAAATTAAGTGCCTCAGGTCCGATAGAGGTGGGGAGTTTACCTCAAATGAATTTTTTGATTTTTGTGAAGAACATGGAATAAGAAGGGAATTCTCTAGAGCTAGGACTCCTCAGCAAAATGGAGTGGTGGAAAAGATGGATAGAACAGTCCAACAAATGGCTCGTGCTATGCTTGATGAGTCTGGAACTCCCGCAACCTTCTGGGGTGAAACTGCATTTGCTGTGGTTGTTATTTTCAACAAAACAAATGGCCGAGTAAACAACACTCAAACTCCTCATGAGCTCTGGTATGGTGATACTCCTTCGGTAAAGCATTTCAAAATTTTTGGAAGCAAATGTTATATTAAGAATACTGATGAACAACTTGGCAAACTTGAACCTAGAGCAAATGAAGGCATTATTCTTGGTTATTCTCTCCACGGCAAAGCATATAAGTGTTATAATAAAAGACTTGGAATAATTTTTGATAGCATTGATGTAGTGGTTGATGAAAAAGGATACATTCCTAGGCAAGTAAATTATGAAAATATCGAAGAGGATGAAGACTACCCTCAAAATCAGACTGATGATGAAGAAGAGACCCGTGAAGAAGAAACCCATGAGGAGCCAGAGGAACAAATAAGGATAGAAGAGAAGACTCCTTCCAGGTATGTCCAAAAGAATCATCCAGAGTCACAAATTTTGGGGCAAAAGGAGGCAGGTGTACGAACAAGAAGAACAATTGTAGAAGCCTCAAGCTATTTGGAATTGCTCTCCTCCACTGAACCACAAAATGTAAAAGAGCCATGCAAAGACGAATGTTGGGTCAAGGCAATGGATGAAGAACTTGAGCAGATCGAAAATAGCAACACTTGGGAGTTGGTCCCTAGACCAAAAGATAAGAATGTCATAGGGAAAAAATGGATCTTCAAAAATAAGTTAAATGAAAATGGGGAAGTAATTAGAAACAAGGCCAGACTTGTCTGTAAAGGGTATGCTCAACAAGAAGGAATAGACTTTGAAGAAACTTTTTCTC